>JAAAKG020194320.1:7235-24286 GCA_010014905.2 Druon quercuslanigerum
ATCCCTGAAAATTCTTTGAAACTTGTTAAAAACTCTCGAAAATGGCTGGGAATCTTTTATAATGCCCCAAGATATTTCAAATCCTTTGAAATGTTTTAAAGTTTTTGAAAATTCCTTGGAATTAAAAAAATACCCTAAAACATTTTAAATTCTTTGAAATCTTTTGAAAGCCCTTTAAAATTTTCCAAATCTCTTTAAAATGCTTCAGAATTTTTAAAAATTCCCTAAAATCATTCAGATTCTACTTCTAATTATTATTAAAATCTATTAAAAATACTCTAAGGTATTTAAAATTGTTTTAAATTGTTTAAATTTCGTTAAATCGCTTTAAAATTTCTTGGAATTTAAAAAAAAATACGCTGAAATTTTTGAACTTACATCAATTTTGATATATCCTGGAATGGAATCTTTGAAAATATTTTAAAACTTTATAGGTCCTATAAAATCGTTCCATATCTTCCAAAATTCTAATAAATTCTTTAAGGTCCCATTAAAATTGTTTTAAATCACTTAAAATCATTAAAATCCCTGAAAATTCTTTGAAATTTGTTAAAACTTTCGAAAATGCCTTGGAATCTTTTATAATGTCCTAAGATATTTTAAATCCTTTGAAATGTTTTAAAGTTTTTGAAAATTCTTTGGAATTAAAAAAAAATACCCTGAATCATTTTAAATGCGTTGAAATGTTTTGAAATCCCTTGACATTATTCAAATATTTTGAAAATGCCGTGTAATCTTTTGAAATATCCTGAAATATTTCAAATCTTTTGAAATTCTTTAAAACATTGTAATGATTCTTAAAATTTCTTGGAAGTTTTAAAGATACCATAAAATCTTTAAAATCTCTTGGAATACCTTCAAATTATTGAAATATTTTTGAAAAATTGATGGAATCTTTTAAAGAATATTTCAAATTCTGTGCATTTTTCGAGATCCTTTAAAACTTTTTAAAACTCAGTAAAATTGGTTGGAATTTATAAAAATACCCTACAATTTTTAAAGTAATTTGGAAAAAATTTGATATGTGAAAATCTATTAAAAGTTCCTCGAAATTAAAAAAAAAAAACTACTAAAATCTGTCTAAAATGTATTTTTAATTCTTTGAAATCTTTTTTAATCCTTCGAAATCTTTTAAATTTCGTGAAAAATCTTTCAAATCTTTTCGAATTACTTCAAATAATTAAAATTTATTAAAAATAACCTAAGATATGTGATATCGTTTTAAATTTTTTGAAATCTCTTAAAAGTTTCTTGAAATTCTTTAAAATATGTACCCTGAAATCTTTAAAGTTACATAAAATCTTTAAAAATTCTAATGAATTCTTTAAAACCCCAAGACAAGTTTTTTAAATCACTTAAATCTGTTCAAATTTCTTAAAAATGCAATTGGAATATTTTAAAATTACTCTAAATTCTTTGAAATTCCTTGCCAAACACTTCAAAATGTTAGAATCTTTTAAAAATTTTAAAAAAGTTCCTAAATCTTTCGAATCCTTGGAAATCCCTTCAAATTATTGGAATATATCGAAAATTCCATGGAATATTTTAAAATATCCTAGAATATTTCAAATTCTTTGAAATTTTTCGTAATCTTTTTGAAAATTTTTAAACGTCTTGACATTTTCTTGGAATTTATAAAGATATTCTAAAATCTTGCAAGTCCGTTGGAAAATCTTTGTATTATTATTAGAAATCTCTTCAAATTGTTGACTTCAATTTAAAACTCCTTGGAATCTTTTAAAATATGGAAAATCCTTTAAAATATTTTAAAATTATTTAAAATGTTTTTAAGATTTTGAAAAATCCCTGGATTTAAAAAAATACTCTTAAACTTTTTTAATGAGTTAAAATCTTTTAAAATGCCCTAGCATATTTACAATTTATTAACGTTTCTTGAAAGTTTGTAAATCTATTTAAAATTCCTCGGAAGTTTTTAAAAATACCATAAATGTTTTAAAATTTCTTTGGAAGATCTTCAAATTATTGAAATATTTTTGAAAAATTCCATGGAATCTTATAAACTACACTAATATATTTAAAATGCTTTAAAATATTTTGAAATCTCTTGAAAATTTTTAAGTCTCGTGAAAATTCTTTGGAATTTCTAAATTTACCCTACAATATTTTAAATCCCTTGGAATAACTTCAAATTATTAAAATGTATTAAAAATATCCCAAGTTATTGAAAATCGTCTTAAATTCTTTAAAATTCGTTAAACCTCATGAAAATCATCGAAATCTTTTGAACTCTTTCAAAATTTCCGGGATATTTAAAATTAACCATCTACCTTGAATTAAATTTTGTTTAGAGTCTGAAAATATTTTTTTATTGTTATCATTTTCAACCAAAATTAGTATATTTAAAATGTGAGAAAAATAAATATTAAACCAAAAAAGAAGAAGAATGGTCAACAAACTAGTTTTTCTTTTCATTATAAAAAATTATGTTTTAGCCAAAAATAGAAGAATTAAAATTTTAGTTAAAACAATACATTTTCAACCAAAAACACAAGGTTAACAAAATAATTCAATTTTAAACACAAAAGATTAAATTTCTACCAAAAAAGATGCAGTTTCAATAAAATATATAATTTTTTAACTAAAAAAAATAAATCTACAGACCAAAACGAGAATAGTTCAGTTTTCAGTTAAAAAAATTAATTAATTTTCAACTAAAGATATAAATTTTAAAGCAAAAATGGAGTGGTTAAATTATCAGTTGAAAACATTAATTTTCAACAAAGAAGAAACGAATTTTGAGCCAAATAAATTAATTTTTAACCACAGTGATTAATTTTTAAACAAAATTTCTTGACCAAAAAGTAAAATTTTCACGTAATTTTCTGTAAAAATACTAACTTTTAACTAGATATACTTTTTCAGCCAAAGAAATTCACAAAAAAATTTATTTTTAACCAAATACATGGATTTTCAACTACAAAGTTTAATTTTCTACGAAAAATAAAAAACTCAAGTATTCAGTTAGTAAAATAAATTTTTAAACAAAAAAGAAACGAATTTTCAACAAAGCTGTTAAATTTTAAAACGCAGAAATTAGTTTTTGACCAAAAAGATGAATTTTTCAACTGATGAGAATACTCTTCATTAAAAAAGACGGAATTTCAATCAATAGTTGAATTTTTACCCAAAACAAACAAATTTTTAACTAGCAATATAATAATTAAGTTTTCAGTAAAAAACTTAATTTTTAATTAAATAAAAGTAAATTTTTAATGAAATAGTATTATTTTTAACTAAGAAGATTAAATTTCTATTAAAAAGATAAATTTTCGAGAAAAAAATGGAACAGTCACATTTTTGGTTGAAAAAATTAATTCTAAATAAGAAAAAACCTTAAAACAATATAAATTCGTTGAAATTTTTTTTGCCTTGACATTTTTTTTAATCTCTTGAAAATGACGTGGAATCTTTTAGTTTTAATTCTTTTCAAAAATTCTAGAATTTGTTATAATTTGAAAATTCTTTTTTCCAAACTCAGAATATATTTAAATTTGAAAAATCCCTCTTAATTATCATTATTTTTTAAAGTTCCCTTTTCCAAATCAAAAATCTTAACATTTTTTTAATGATTAGAAATCTCTTGAAATGTTTAAAAATTGTCTGAAATCATCGAAATCGTTTGAACTCTTTCAAAATGTCCGGGATATTTAAGATTAAAACCATCTATCTTGAATTACATTTTGTTTAGAGTCTGAAAATAATTTTTTATTATTATCATTTTCAACCAAAATTAGAATATTTAAAATGTGAGAAAAGTAAATATTAAACCAAAAAAGAAGAAGAATTTTCAACAAACTAGTTTTTCTTTTCATTAGAAAAAATTATTTTTTAACCAAAAATAGAAGGATTAAAATTTTAGTTAAAACAATCAATTTTCAACCAAAAAAATAAATTCAACAAAATAATTCAATTTTAAACACAAAAGATGAATTTTCTAACAAAAAAGATACAGTTTCAATAAAATATACAAATTTTTAACTGAAAAAGATAAATCTACAGACCAAAACTCGAACTACAGATATAAATTTTTAAGTAAAAATGGAATAGTTAAATTGTCAGTTGGAAAAATTAATTTTCAACTAAAAAGAAATGAATTTGTAGCCAAATTAATTAATTTTTAACCACAGTGATGAATTTAAAAAAATGAATTCTTAAACAAAAAGTGAAATTTTTACGACAAAAGATAAATTTTCTATAAAAAAAAATACTAATTTTTAACTAAATTAATTTTTTTCAGTCAAAGAAATCCACAAAAAATTTAATTTTTGACCAAATATATGGATTTTCAACTACAAAGTTTAATTTTCTACCAAAAATAAAATACTCAAGTTTTCAGTTAGTATAATAAATTATTAAACAAAAAAGAAACGAATTTCGAACAAAACAGTTAAATTTTAAAACCCAGAAATTATTTTTTAACCAAAAAGAATTTCAACAAATAGTTGAATTTTCATCCAAAACAAATAAATTTTCAAGAAAAATATAATAATTAAGTTTTCAGTTAAAAACTTAATTTTCAATAAAATTAAAGTAAATTTTTAATGAAATAGTATAATTTTTAATTAAAAAGATTAAATTTCTATAAAAAAAGATAAATTTTCGAGAAAAAAATGGAACAGTTACATTTTTAGTTGAAAAAATTAGTTCTAAATAGGAAAAAACTCATTGGAATTTAAGAAAATACCTTAAAACAATTTAAATTTATTGAAATCTTTTGAAATTTCTTGAGATTGTTTTTAATCTCTTGAAAATTCCGTAGATCTTTTAGTTTTAATTCTTTTCAAAAATTCCAGAATTTTTTATAATTTGAAAATTCTTTTTTCCCAACTCAGAATATATTTAAACTTGAAAATTCCTTCTTCCAAGTCCAAATTATCATTCTTTTTTAAAGTTCCCTTTCCCAAATCAGAAATATTAACATTTTTCAAATGATTAGAAATCTCAGTTTACACAATTATTTCTAAACAAGAAAAAACACATTTTCAACCAAAAAGAACAATTTCTTAAAGAGGAATTTTGTACCAAAATAGACGAAATTTTTAAAAAATTACATAAATTTTGAAACAAATATTTGAATGTTGAAAGGAATTTTCAACCAAAAAGAGGAATTTATCACCAAGAAGCTGAAATATTCTGCCATAAATTCGAATTTTCAATAAAGTACAAGAACTTGAAATCAAATATTTGAATTTTTAACTTAGGAAGATAAATTTTTAACCAAACATGTACGATTTAAATTTCAGTTAAAATAATTAATTTTCTGCTAGAAAACATAATTTGCACCTAAATAATTGAATTTTGAAACAAAATCAAAATGTTTTTCAAACAAAAATGATGAATTATCAACCAAATAATTGATTTTTTAGCAACCACACACCTAGAAGATTAACAATTTAAACTCGTGGAAATCCTTTGAAATCTCTTTAAGATTTTTTTAAAATTTCTTGCAAATGCCGTGGAAAGTTTTAGTTTTAATTTTTTTCAAACATCCCAGAATTTGTTATAATTTGAAAATTATTTTGTCCAAACTCAGAATATATTTATATTTAAAAATTCCCTCTTCCAAGTCCGAATTATCATTCTTTTGAAAAGTTCCCTTTTCCAAATTCCTAGGAATATATTAAAATGCCTTAAAATATTTAAAACCGTTTGAAATTTCTTCAAATTATTTTAATCATTTGAAAATTCCTTTGAATCTTTTTAATATTTTTAGTTCTTTAAAACCCTTTAAAATACTTTTAAATGTTTTAAAAGTCTGGAAAATTTCGTAGTATTTATGAAATCGTAGAAATAAAAAAAAATTAAAATCTTTCGAATCATTTGAAATCTCTTTACACTTTTGAAATCTATTGAAAATGTCCTTGAATATTTAAAAGTACCCTAAAGTATTTCAAATTCTTTGAAATTAAGAAAAAATGTCTCGAAGCATTTGAAATCTTTTGAAATCCCTTGGCAGAGAATTTTCTTAAAGAATTATTTATCTAACCTGGAACAGAAAATTTTTGACACTGAGAAAGGGAATTTTGGAAAATAATTTGAATTTTTATTTAGAAAAAGGGAATTTTAATAGAATTCCCTATTCAAGTTTATAAATATAATTCTTTCAAAAAATTCTCTGTTCCAATACAAAATTTCAATTCTTGAAAATACCTCGTTTCAACTCAGAATTAAAATACTTTTGAAGAAATCTCTATTCCAATCCAGATTTAATTCTTTTCAAAAATTCGAGAATTTATTATAATTTAAAAATTCTTTTTCCAAACTCAAAATATATTTAAATTCTAAAATTCTCTCTTTCAAGTCCGAGTTATTATTCCCTTTTAAAGTTCCCTTTTCCAAATCAGAAATCTTAACATTTTTTAAAGGATTAAAAATCTCTTGAAATGTTTCAAAATCGTCTGAAATCATCGAAATCTTTTGAACTATTTCAAAATGTCCGGGAGATTTAAAATTAACCATCTACCTTTGATTAAATTTTGTTTAAAGCTTGAAACATTTTTTTATTATTAAAAAAATCATTTCGTATGAATTCGAAACAAGTCGTCGTAAGGTACCAAAATAATTTTTTAATGTTTTGAAATAAGTGCAACTAAAGAATTCCAGTAATTTTTTTTTTAATTCTATGACTTTTTTAAATCTTTTTTTTCCTTGGTAGAACTTTAAATAATTCAAAACTTTTCAAAAAATTTAAAAAACGCTGGAATCTTACAAATTCTTCGAAATCCCTTCAATTGATTGAAATATATCCAAAATTCCATCGAATTTGTTTAAATATCCTAGAATATTTCAAATTCTTAAAAATGTTTCCATATCCTTTGAAAATTTTTAAAGGTCTTGGAATTTATAAAAATATTCTGAAATCTTTCAAGTACGTTGGAAAATCTTTGTATCATTAAAATCTAAAAAATGTACCTCAAGATATTTAAAATCCCTTAAAATCATTACAATTCCTGAAAATTCCTTGCAATTTTTAAAATCTCTCGAAAATATCGTGGAATTTTTGAAAATACCCTAAGATATTGCAAAACCTTTGAAATCTCTTCAAATACCATAAAATCTTTAATATTCTTTGAAATACTTTCAAATTATTGAAATATTTTTTTTAAATCCATGGAGTCTTTTTAAGTATCTTAGAATATTTCAAACTCCTTTTTTTTTAACTGACTTAAAATGATTGAAAACTTTAAAAATTTCTTGAAATCTTCTAAAATACTTGAATCTATTTAAGGCTCTTGAATATTCTTCAGAATTTTTATAAATACCCTCAAATCTTTTAAAAGTTTCGTAATACTTTCGAATTATTGAAATATATTAAAAATTCCATGGAATCTTATAAAATCAACTAATGTATTTAAAAACCTTTGAAATCTTTTGGAATCCCTTGGAATAACTTTAAATTATTAAAATCTATTGAAAATACCCCAAGATATTTAAAATCGTTTAAAGTTTTTTTTTAATTCGTTAAATCTCATAAACGTTTCTTGGAATTTTAAAAAATATTCTGAAATCTTTGAAATTACATAAGATTGGATAATTTATTTAAATACCTTGAGTATTTTAAAGACACCTTTAATCATGTTTGGAATCTTTAAAAATATTCTTCAACTTTGTAGGTCCTATAAAATCATTCCATATATTAAGAAATTCTAAAAAATTCTAAAAAATCCAGATTTTGTTATAATTTGAAATTTCTTTTTTCCAAACTCAGAATATATTTGAAAATTCCCTCTTCCAAGTCCGAATTATCATTCTTTTTAAAAGTTCCCTTTTCCAAATCAGAAATCTTAACATTTTTTAAATGATTAGAAATCTCTTGAAATTTTTATAATACTAACTCTTTAAAAATGTCCGGGATATTTAAAATTAACCATCTTCATTGAATTAAATTTTTTTTAAAGTCTAGAAAGTATTTTTTTATTATTAAAAAAATCATTTCTTTGAAATCTCTTTCATTTTTCAGGCATTGAAAGTTTTAGCGCCGTTTCAATGTTGGGTGGAAATTCTGGATACAGTTTTGGAGAGTCTATCAAAGGGGTAATAAGATTCGCACAAACAAATAACGGTTGCATTATAGATGGAACAATTGATGGTTTGAGTCCTGGACCTCACGGATTACACATTCACGAATGTGGAGACATTTCAAGAGGTTGCGAGAGGTAAGAATAAATTCTTGAAAATTACTGATTTAAGAATTTAATGATCATTTATAAGCATTTTGAATTAGGATTTTTAAAATCATATTTTTTATCTTTATTAATAATAATTACATTATTTAAATTTAGGGGGAAAATGTATCGCCTTAAATTCGAAAGGGCACTTAATTTAAATGGTAAAAGAAGTAAAAAAAAAAAAGAAAACGTGTTATTCGCATTAAATAGTGCCTTATTATACCATCTTCTAAATTAATATCTAAATATTTATGTAAAAAAATTGTCTTTAAGTACATTTTGAACACTTTCTAGTTGAGATTTCAAATCACAAAAATAAATTTTGAACCTGTAAAAGGAATTTTTAACTTGAATGATGAATCCTCAACCAAAAATATGAATTTTTTAACAATTAATTAGTTGAATTTTCAAACCAAAAGATTAATTTTCAAGCAAGGAAGACTCATTTTCAACAAATAGTTTTTTTTTCATTCGACATAATTATTTTTTAACAAAAAATAGAAGAATAAAATTTTCATTTAAAACAATCAATTTTCAAAATAAAAAAAAAAGGAATTCTCAACAAAATAATTTCAATTTTAAACCCAGAAGATGAATTTTCTACCAAAAAAAGATACTGTTTGAATAAAATGTAGACATTTTAAACTAAAAAAGATAAATTTATAAACCTAATTTGCAGTTAGAAAAATAAATTGTTAACAAAAAAAGTTTTAAACTAAATTGATTAATTTTCAACTAAAAATATAAATTTTGAAGCAAAAATGGAATAGTTGCATCTTCAGTTAAAATAAAAAATAAATAAATTTTTAATCAGTGATGAATTTTTGATGAAATAGTGAAATTTTCAGCCCAAAAGAAACGAATTTTTATTTAATTTTCGTTTTTAACTAAATAAATAAATTCTTAATCAAAATTAAATAGTTAAATTTTCTACAAAGTAGTTTCAATTGATGAGAGCACTCTCCTACGAAATAAAACGGATTTTTAACAAATAGTAAAATTTTCATCTAAAACAAATAAATTTTTCAACTAAAAATTCAGTAGTTAAATTTTCAGTTAAAAAAAACGATTTTTAATCAAATCAAAGGAAATTTCTAACGAAATAGAATAATATTAAACCAAGAAGATTAAATTTCGATCTAAAACGCTAAATTAAAAAAAATGGAAGTGAGATTTTCAGTTAAAAAATTTATTCTTAATGAAAAGAAGTTAATTTTCGACCAATTAGATGAATTTTCTACCAAAATAGACGAATTTAAAAAAAATTACATGAATTTTCAACGAAATATTTAAATTTTAAAAGAAATTTTCAAGCAAAAAGAGGAGTTTGTCACCAAGAAGCTTAAATATTGTGCCACAAATTCGAATTTTCAATAAAATACAAGAATTTTAAACCAAATATTTGAATTTTTAACTTAGAAAGATAAATTTTTAACCATACATGTACGATTTAAATTTTTAGTTAAACTAATTAATTTTCTACTAGAAAACATAATTTGCAACTAAATAATTAAATTTTGAAAAAAAAAATGTTTTACAAACAAAAATGATGAATCATCAACCAAATAAATGAATTTTTAGCAACCACGCACCGAGAAGATTAATAATATTAATGCCAACAAAATTTTGTTTCTAAATAACTTTCAAACACTTTTTAGTTGAGTTTTCAAGTCAATATTGATAATTTTTAAACCTAAGAAATGAATTTTTAACTAAAATGATGAATCTTTAGCTAAAAATATGAATTTTAACCAAAGAGTTGAATTTTCAATCAAATAAATTAATTTTTGACTGAAAAAGACTCATTTTCAACAAAGTAAATGAATTTTCATCTAAAAAAGTTCTAAAAAGTAAATTTTTAACAAAAATGGAAAAGCAACATTTTCAGTTCACAGAATTATTTCCAAACAAGAAAAAACAAATTTTTAACCAAAAAGATCAATTGTCATTCAATAGGAGGAATTTTCTACCAAAATAGACGAATTTTTAAAAAATTACATGCATTCTGAACCAAATATTTAAATTTTTAAAGGAATTTTTGACCAAAAAGAGAAATTAGTCACCAAGAAACTCAAATATTCTTTCACTAAATTGTTTAAAATGTGTCTTTTCGGTAGAAAATTAATTTATTTGATTGAAAATTCAACTCTTTGGTTTAAAATTCATATTTTTGGTTAAAGATTCATCATTTTAGTAGAAAATTCATTATTTTCAACTGAAAATTTAAATCGTATATGTTTGATTAAAAATTTCTCTTCCTAAGTTAAGCATTCAAATATATGGTTTAAAATTCCTATATTTTATTTTTTTTCTTAGTTAGAAATAATTGTTATATAATAGTTTAGAAATAATTTTTGTGAATAAAATGATGAATCTGAAACCAAAAACATGAATTTTAAACCAAAGAGTTGAATATTTGAACCAAACATTAAAATTTTTAAAGAAATTCTCAACCAAAAAGAGAAATGAGTCACCAAGAAGCTGAAATATTCTGGCACAAATTCGAATTTTCAATAAAATAAAAGAATTTTAAACGAAATATTTGAATTTTTAACTTAGGAAGATCAATTTTTAACCAAACATGTCAGATATAAATTCTCAATCGAAATAATTAATTTTCTACTAGAAAACATAATTTGAAACTAAATAATTAAATTTTGAAACAAAAACAAGATGTTTTTCAAACAAAAATGATGAATTATATCAACCAAATAAACGAATTTTTTGCAACCACACACCTAGAAGATTAATAATATTAATGCCAATAATATTTTCTTTCTAAATAACTTGTAAACACTTTTTAGTTGAGTTTGCAAGTCAATATTGATAAATTTTGAACCTAAGAAATGAATGTTTAACTAAAATGATGAATCTTAAACCAAAAATATCAATTTTCAACCAAATAAATTCTTTTTCTACCGAAAAAGACTCATTTTCAACAAATTACATGAATTTTCATCTAAAAAAGTTCTAAAAAGTAACTTTTCAATGAACTATTATAATTTTCAATCACGAAGATTAAATTTCTATAAAAAAGATAAATTTTTGAGAAAAAAATAGGAAATTTTCATTTTCAGTTCACACAATTATTTCTAATTAAGAAAAAACACACTTTTTACCAAAAAGATCTATTTTCAACCAATAAGAGGAATTTTTTACCAAAATGGACGAAATAAAAAAAAAATTACATGAATCTTCAAACAAAAAGAAGAATTTTTCACCAAGAAGCTAAAATATTCTGCCAAAAATTCGAATTTTCAATAAAATACAGGAATTTTAAACCAAATATTTGAACTTTTAACTTAGGAAGATAATTTTTTAACCAAACATGTACGATTTAAATTTTCAGTTAAACTATTTAATTTTCTACTAGAAAACATAATTTGCAACTAAATAATTGAATTTTGAAGAAAAAAAATGTTTTTCAAGCAAAAATGAAGATTCATCAACCAAATAAATGAATTTTTAGCAACCACACACCTAGAAGATTAATAATATTAATGCCAACAACATTTTGTTTCTAAATAACTTTCTAACACTTTTAAGTTGAATTTTCAAGTCAATATTCATAAATTTGGAATCTAAGAAATAAATTTTTAATTAAAATGATGAATTTTTAGCTAAAATTATGAATTTTAACCAAAGAGTTGAATTTTCAATCAAATAAATTAATTTCCGACTGAAAAAGATTCATTTTCAACAAAGTAAATGAATTTTCATCTAAAAAAGTTCTAAAAAGTAAATTTTCAACGAAATAGTATAATTTTCAACCAAGAAGATTAAATTTCTATCAAAATGATAAATTTTCGAGAAAAAATAGAAAAGTTTCATTTTCAGTTCACACAATTATTTCTAAATAACAAAAAAATACATTTTCAACCAAAAAGATCAATTTTCAGTCAATAAGAGGAATTTATCACCAAATTTTTAACCAAATATTTGAACTGACAACAAAAAGATTAATTTTCAACGAAGAAGACAAAATTTCGAACAAAAATGTTAAATTTTTAACAAAATGCATGAATTTTCAAATAAAATAATGGCATATTCTTAACTAGACTAGTTACATTTTTAGTATAAAATAATTATTTTTAGTCAAACAGTAAATTTATAACAAATAAACATAAAAATAAATAAAATTAACGTAATATTTTTTCAATCTTCAATAAAAAAATAATTTCAGGGAGAATAAAAGCAGGGAGATAAAAGTTTTACTGAAAACGCGAATTTTCATGAAAAATACTTGAGTTTTTAATCAAATAGTTGGATATTTAACTAAAATATATATTTAGTTAAAAATATTTAATTTTCGTCCAAAAAAGGAGGAAATATCAACTAAAATTATGGATCTTCAGCATAAATAGTTAAATTTTCAAGCAATAATGTACATTTTTACCTAGAATGAAAAATTCTAACTAGAATAGTTGAATTTTAAAACACAAAATTGAATTTTCTACCAAAAAAGAATCATTTTCAATAAATTACATGAATTTTCATCTAAAAAAGATCCATTTTCATGGAAAATTTTAGTTAAAACAATCAATTTTTAACCAAAAAAATAAACTCAACAAAATAATTCAATTTTTAACGCAAAAGATGATCTTTCCATCAAAAAAGATACAGTTTCAATAAAAAATATAAATTTTTAACTGAAAAAAATAAATTTACAGCCCAAAACTAGAATAGTTCAGTTTGCAGATAGAAAAATTAGTTAATTTTCAAATAAAGATATAAATTTTAAAGCAAAAATAGAATAGTTGAATTGTCAGTTGAAAAAATTAATTTTCAACTAAAAAGAAACGAATTTTTAGCCAAATAAATTAATTTTTAATCACATTGATGAATTAAAAAAAAGAATTCTTGACCAGAAAGTGAAATTTTCACGACAAAAGATAAATTTTCTATAAAAAAATACCAATTTTTAACTAAACATATTTTTTTTAGTCAAAGAAATCCACAAAAAATTGAATAACTAAAGTGAATTTTCAACTTAAATGGTACATCTTCAACTAAAAAACTTAATTTTTAATCAAATACATCGATTTTGAACTACGAAGTTAAATTTTCTACGAAAAATTATATACTCAAGTTTTCAGTCAGTAAAATAAATTTTTAAACAAAAAAGAAACGAATTTTCAGCAAAACTGTTAAATTTTAAAACCCAGAAATTAGTTTTTAATCAAAAAGATGAATTTTTGAACTGATCTCTTCTACCAAAAAAGACGGAAATTCAACAAATAGTTGAATTGTCACCCAAAACAAATAAACTTTCAACTAAAAATATAATAATTAAGTTTTCAGTCAAAAACTTAGTAGTCAATTAAATCAAAGTAGATTTCTAACGAAATAGTATAATTTTCAACTAAGAAGATTAAATTTCTATCAAAAAAAGATAAATTTTCGAGAAAAAATGTAACAGTTACATTTTTAGCTGAAAAAATTATTTCTAAATAAGAAAAAACTAAGTTTCAACCGAAGAGATCAATTTTCAATCAATAAGGTACGATTTAGTAGAAATGAAATTTTTGTATGAAAATGTAAATTTTTGGTTTAAAAATATTATTTTTCTTTGCTTGTGGTTTCAGCTATTTTGTTTGAAAGATTTTGTTAAATCAATTTGTTAAAAAATCACTTTTTCAAGATTTATATTTCTAGTTGAAAATCCATCTCTTTGGTTGAAAGTTGAACTATTTTCTTACTAATTAAACTTTTTTATTTGAAAATTCAATATCTTGGGTAAAAGTTAAACTAAATTATTAAAAGTTTATTTATTATTGTTTGTTGTTGGAAATTCATCTTTTTGGCTTGAAAATTCAAGTATGATGTCAAAAGTTTAATTATTTTTTTGGAAAATTCAAGTATTTTGATAAAAAAAACCCATATTTTATAGTAGAAAATATTTTTTTTTATGTAAATTAAATTTATAAATTTCAAATTTTGAAATTTTTAACTAGCAAAATATTTCTGAAAACTAAAAATTACGTATATAATCCGTTCCGTAATTTAAGTACGGTCCCTGAAGTAGAAATCATTTTTCTCAATTGACCAAAATTATTAAAATAATGAAAACTTGAATTTTACTACAAACAGAAGTAAATTTCCGAGTTTTTAATTAAATTCTAGGTCATTTCCTGGTTTCCTTTTCAATTCGAAATTATTAATTGTTGTTCCAAAAATGTCGAAAACTTAATATTAGAATTTTTTTAATATGGGATTTTGAAGTTATTTATAGTTTTAATGTTAGAGAATAAAAATCCAGAGACGTGAAGAATTGTATTTAAAAAAATTCAATTATTATATTTAAAGATTCATCATTTCAGTTAAAAAATTCATATCTCTAATTTAAAATTTAACGATTTTAACTATTCCAGTTAAATATTTACAATTTTATTTGAAAATTAGTTACTTTGTTTGAAAATGTAACTATTTTTTTTGAGTTAGTTGTTGAATGTTTTTTTTTGTTGGCCTATTATTTCGCGCTTTTTCTCCGCAAATATGTATAAATTTTGAGATTAGATCTTCTTTTGTGAACGAAAAGAGCTGGAATTTAAAAAAAGATGGATTTTCAATAACATAGTTGAGTTTTAAAAGAAACAGTTACATTTTCAACTAAGTCATCTGCAAAAATATACATTTGTAACAAAATAGTTTACAACCAGTGATGAATATTCAACAAAGATTATTAATTTTCGAATAAAAAAACGATTTTTTAAGGAAACACATGAATTTTGACGTAAAAAAAATGATTTTTCAACCAAAATAGATCAGTTTTAAACCGAAAATTAGATATTTAAATTTTCAGATTAAAAAAAATTAATTTTCACACAAAGAATAAATTTTAAACAAGTTCATAAATAAACATTGTATTAAAGTACCATAATTTCAGTTCAATTAAAAAAATTGTAATAAATTAATATTTAATTCAAAAAAAAAATTTGATTTGAAATAAAGAAACAGTTGAATTTACCTAATAAATGAAAGAATTTTTAACCAACGTGATGAATGTTCAAACAAGAAGAATAATTTTCTAAAAAAAATTCTCCTCAAACTTCATGAATTTTTAACTAAAAAATAGTTGAATTTTTAAGTAAAATAGACCAATTTACAACTGAAATTGGAACAGTCAAATTTTCAGCAAAAATAAAAAAAAAACAAATTTTCAACAAAGTAGTTCAATTTCCAACTAGAGATATGAACTTTCAACTAAAATTATAAATCTTTAACTCTAAAAAGATGAATTTTTAACCACGAAGATAAATTTTCAATCAAATAGATGAATTTTAAAGTAAAGTAATTAAATAAATTAACGTAATTTTTCTTCAATTTTCAATAAAAAAATTAATTTTTAAACAGAGAATTTAACTTTTAATCAAGTAGTAAGTAAACTGAAATTTTTGACTAAAAAAATGAATTTTCAACCAGAGGCATAAAATTTTCTTCCAAAAATGCGGATTTTCAACAAAATTCTTATTTTTTAAAATAAAATAGACATGACAACAAATGTTATCGAAAAATTGGACGTTAAATTTTCGAATAAAAAAATTATTGAGCAAACAAACCAATTTATTATTTAATTTAAACAGTTTAATATCTAACTTGAATAGTTAAATTATCAGTCAAACAAATTTATTTTCAAACAAAGAATACATTTTTAACAAGTTCATAAATAAACATTCCATTAAAGTACCATAAATTAACTTCAATTTAAAAAAATGAATGTTTAATAAATTAATATTTCAATCAAAAAATATTTTGATTCTAAATAAAGAAACAGTTAAATTTTCCTATAAAAGAAATAATTTTTAACCAAAGTGATGAATTTTCAACCAAGAAGATTAATTTTCTAAAAAAATGTGCCTCAAACTACTTGAATTTTAAACTAATTAGTTAAATTTTTATGTAAATAGATCAGTTTACAACTGAATTTAGAATAGTCAAATTTTCAGTAAAAAAATTAGTTTTCGACTATGAAGATAAATTTTTTAACAGAAATTACGAATTTTCATAAAAATACATGAATCTGCAGGTCAAAAATTTAAATTTTTAGTTAAAAAAAATAAATTTTCAATCAAAGAGATGAATTTTTAAGTAAAAGTAAATAAATAAATTAGCGTAATTTTTCTTCAATTTTCAATAAAAAAAAAATTTAAAGAGTGAATTTAACTTTAATCAAGTAGTTTGATTTTAAAGAAAAAAGATAAATTTTCGACTAAAATAATGTATCTTTAACTGAAATTTTTAACTAAAAAAAATTAATTTTCAACCAGTGGGATAAATATTTCTTCCAAAAATGCGGATTTTTAACAAAATACTTTTTTAAAATAATCAAATAGGTATAACAAAAAAATTGATCTAAAAATTGGATGTTTAATTTTTGGATAATAAAATTAATGAGCAAACATACCGATTTAATTTTTAAAAGAAATGATTTAATATCTAACTTAAATATGTAAATTGTCAGTTAAAAAAATTTATGTTCAAAGAAATAATACATTTTAAACAGGTTCATAAATAAAAATTGAAAGAAAGTACCATAAATTACTTCAATTGAAAAAGAAAATAAATTTTTAATAAATTAATCTTTCAATTAAAAAATATTTTGATTTTAAATAATAAAAAATAATAAGAAAGAGTTTTTAACCAAAGTGATGAATTTTCAGCCAAGAAGATTAATTTCCTAAAAAACATCGCTTTAAAGTACTTGAATTTTAAACTAACTAGTTAAATTTTTAAATAAAATAGATCAATTTACAACTGAAATTTGAATAGTTAAATTTTCAGAAATAAAATTATTTTTCGACTATGAAGATAAATTTATGAACAGAAATTACGAATTTTCATAAAAACACATGAATTTGCCGG
>JAAAKG020194331.1:0-24284 GCA_010014905.2 Druon quercuslanigerum
TAATAATAATTAATTTAGGGAAAGAAATACCTTTTTAATCACACATATGCATTTTAAATCACATATAATACATTTATGCACTTTACGATTTACTTGTGTTAAACATTTGTCAGAAAAAAAACAGAAAATTAATCATTTTAAATAGGCAAAAACTTTCGATATTACAAAGTTACCTTTTTGTATGATATTGACTATAAACGTTGAAATACTAATATTTGGGGTAAATCTGATGAATTTTGTGGAAATGGGATCTGCGCATATGCAACTGACCGAAAACTGGTAGATTGACACTGCGCAATTACTAAACATTTGTGTCGACGTAGAAGGGGGGGGGGGGGCACAGAATATGACGTCAACTTTTTTAAATTCGTGAAAAAATCAAAATTAGTGATTTTATTTTGCAAGTAAATATTTCCCTTGGTTAAATATTTATTTTTTTAGTAAATTTCACTTTTTGGAAAGTTATGGAGGTAGAAGAAAATTAAGAAAGGCATTTTTCTCGTAAACGGATAAAGCAATTTTTATGGACAAAATATATTTAAAAAATATAAGTGAGACTGGTGATTAAAAATTCACAAAATTCTAACCAAAACCACGGGTAAAAAATTTGTGGTAATTTTTCAAAACTTTTTTTGATTTAGCTTGAAATTAATTTAGAACTTTTTGGTTAAAAAAATTATCTTAATTTGAATTTCAAGTACTTCGTTGAAGACTCCATTATTTTGAAAGATTTTTTTTTGGTTCAAAGTACAACTGTTTTGTTTAAAATAAATCTTTTGAATGAGGATTCAACTATTTTGCTTAAATTCAACTGTTTTTTATCTAAAATAAAAATTTGTCTTAGGTTGAATTATAATAAACTGTTCCATTTTTCGTCGAGATATTTTGCGTATTTTGTAATCATAAAATCCATTTGACTAAAAATTTAACTATTTTGTTGATAATTCGCCTCTTTCGCTTGAAGTTTGTACTATTTCATTGTAATGAAACCGTTTATTTGAGAATTATTATTTTAAATGTAATCACTTGATTGAAAATTCATTTTTCTAGGTTATTTTAAAAAATTATTTTAAAAAAGTTATTTTAAAAAATTTATTTCCATATTTTCGTGTAAAATCACCCTTCATATTTTAAAGCTTTAATTATAAAGCTTTGTTTGATAATGAGTAACGAAAAAGGGGAGGCGTGGAAAAAGTTTTTGAATTTTTATATTCAAGTTTGTTCAGTTTAATTAAGCAACAATTTTTTTCAATGTGATGTAATTTTTCAGTAAATTTCCAAATGTAATGCTCTTTCATTCTCCTCATTATTTCCGTTTGAAATTTGGCGGCTCCAAACTCGCCAATCAGCAGGAGGTAATGGCGTCTTTGACGACATCCAATAAAAACACGCAATATTGTTTTGAATCGAAACGGTGAAGCTTTTTAACGGTAGGCTGCGATTCAGTTGACACTGTCGGCGTTACATTGTATATTTTGTATTTTTTAATGTAAATATCACATGTTTATCTTCCAATAATGACGCAGTGGACACAAACTATTTTAGAATGGGTGAGTCTTGAAAATTGAATGAAGTGAGCGAAATCTGTCTGCAAAATTCCCTGTGTTTACCTTGTTTACATGCCGTAAGCTTTACATTATCTCTCTTTTAGAATTTATTGCAAAGCATGATTAAAATCAGTAGCTTCGACACCTTTATTCTTTTATTCAATTAATTGTGAAAAAATGATGCAGAAAATGTGATAGTAGGTTAGTTTTACGTTTATGAGAAGTCAGTTTACTTCGAGCGTTTTGAATCGAGGGCAATGAAAAAGTGTTGTGGAAACAAAAATTGGTTTGCAATCTGAGGGAACATCTGTGAAAACTGTAATGGATTTTATAGAAATAATTTTTTCTGTTCGGGCCTTAGATAAACTGCCTAGGTGTATCCGAATCCCCTGTCAAAGAACCGAAGGAACTTGATGAAAGTCAAATTTTTAGCAGGATTATCCACTCGATAAGGTATTATTTATAATTTAGGTTTAACTTACTTAATCAAGTCCACTGTCATCTTCTATTTAAATAATTATATTCTTGGAAGTATATGACTACGATAAATTATTTTATTACAAAATACTGTTTTATTATTTATATTTTAATAATCATGCGTGTACATTTATTTAATGATACAGTTCTTGGAAGCCACAAGGAAACAACAGAACCGAGAAAGAATTATTGCAAGACTTTATTCGAGGTATTTACCAAGTAAACATTTTTTCAAGGATTTTTCTTTTAAAAGTAAATTAATTTACTTTTTGCAACAATTTTAAAATAGAAGAAGATTGCTACAGGGCAGGGAATTTAAAACTGGCCTGGAAAAACCTGAAAGTCAGGGAATTTTCGATAAACTGAAGTTGGAGTTAATTTTGTTACTTTGTTTCGAAAATTGCACAATTCTTTTAAAAACTCATTCTTGTTGGTTGAACATTCATCTTTTTTGATTGAATTTAACTGTTTGTGGTTTAAAGCTAAATTTTTTAATTGATATATCTTAATCTTTGAAAATGTATCCTTGATTGAAAATTAGTCTTTTTGAATTGAAAATTAATTTTTTTACTGAAACTGTTTTGTTGCAAATTCGTCTGTTTGGTATAAAATTTATTTCAATAGTTGAAATTGTATCTGTTGCTTGCAAATTTGTTTTTCTAAGAAATTTTAGAAAACCTTTTTTGTTAAAAATGAAACTATTTGGTTAAAAATTCTTTTATTGTTGAAGATTGACCATTTTAGTTACAAATTTATTGATTTTGCTGAATATTTAACTATTAGGTTAAAAATTCGTTTTTTAGATAAAAATCATTTTTAACTGAAAATGTAACTTTAATTTTTTGTTTGAAAATATATCCTTTTTAATTACTGTTTTAATAGTAGTCTGCTTCTGTTAAGGATTCAAGTAATTTGTTGAAAATTATTATTTTTTAGGCTGAAAAGTCGTTTCTTTTGTAAGAAATTTCAACACTAGGTTAAAAATCACAACTCTTTGGTAGAATATAATTCTTCTTAGTGACTAATTTATCTTCTTATTTAAAAATCTATCTTTTTTGCTTAAAAATTCATCTATTTTGGTAGAAATTTGATCTTTTTTTTGGTTAAGAATCACAATTGTTTGTTTGAAAACTAATCTGTTTTGGTTGAGGATTCAACTATTTTGTTGAAAATTCGTCTTTCTGGTTGAATTAAACGGGTTTTTGTTTAAAATTAAGTATTTTTAATTGAAATATGAACTATTTACATTTCTTATTAAGAATTTACCTTTTTTGGTTGAAACGTCAACTACTTAGCTGCAAGTTGCACTAATAAAAAAAAAATTTAGTTGATAGATCATCATACATGTTAGTCCGTGATAGTTCAAATTCATCTATTTTTATGGAAATTTAATCTTTTAGGGTTAAAAGTCACAACTCTTTGGTTGTAGATTAATTTTGGTTCAGAATTCAATTATTGTGTTGAAAATGTATCTTTTTGAGTGAATTTAACAGTTTTTTGTTTAAAATTAAATTTCTTGACATTGAAACATCAATTGTTACATTTTTCGTTGCGATTTAAAAAAAAGAAAATTCAACTACTTGAAAGTTGAACTAATTTGTTAAAAATTCTTTGTATTGTTGGTTAATGATTCATCATTTTAGTTGAAAATCCCTTTTTTTTATTTTAAAATTTAATATTTTATTGAAAATTATTTTGTTTACATTGATTTTATTAAACTGTCAATTTAACTATTCTATGTTTGGTTCAAAATGTATCATCTTCAGTTGGAAATTCAACTAATTGTTTGAAAATAATTCTTTAGTGGTACAATATGAATCATCTTGGTGTCAAATTTTTCTTTTTAGTAGAAAATTTAACTAATTCCATTAAAGTTTATTTTATTTAGTCAAAACTTTTTTTTTTTGAAAATTGAACTACTCTATTTAAAGTTGAAAATTTACCTGTTTTGGTGAAAATTCAACTATTATGTTGCAAATTCGTCTTTTCGGTAAAAAACGTAACTTTATTATTTCAAACTCTTTCTGTTTGGTTGGAAATTGAACAATTTTGTTGAAAATTCCTTTTTTTGGTAAAAGGAAGTTTTTTACTGATAATGCAAATATTTTATTTTTGGTTGGAAATTTTTATTTTACATTTTTAGTCTTTGTTAAAAAGTCAACTCTTTTATTGAAAATTCAACCACTTAGTTGAAACTGAAACTACTATGTTAACAATTCATATTTTTGGTTCATAATTCATCATTATCGTTGAAAACTTTTTTTAAATTTAAATATTTTGTTGATCATTCGACTTTTTTTTATTCAACTGTTCATGGTTTAAAATTGAACATTTTTGTATGTAAACATCAACTGTTAAATAATTTGTGAATTTATATTTTTGTGGTTGAAAATTCAACTGTTAATTTGAAACTGGAACTACTTTGTCAAAAATTTATATTTTTTGTTCATGATTCATCATTGTAGTTGAAAACCCTTTTTTCAAATTTAAATATTTTGTCCTAAATTATTATTTTTTTAAATTAATTATTTTAATGTAAATTTCAATATTGCATGTTTGTTTGAAAATGTATCATTTTCCATTAACAATTTAACAGTTTGGTTGGAAATTCCTGTATTTTGTTGAAAATTCATCTATTGTGATAGAATATTATCTTTCTTAGTGACCAACACATCTTCTTGGTTTAAAATTTACTTCCTTCCTTGAAAATTCATCTATTAGGTTGAGAACTCCTTTAAATCCTCATGCATTTTGTTAAAAACTGATCTGTTCTGATAGGAAACTCATTTCTTTATTTAAAAATTAATTTTTAATTAATTGAAAATTAATTTTTTTACTGAAAATTTAATTCTTGTATGTAAAGTGGAAAATTGATCTTTTTTTTATGAAGTTTCTACTATAATAATAAAAATTCGTCTTAGGCAGAAAGGAATCTCATTAGTAACATTAGTTGAAACTTTATTAACTAAGGTTTTTTAATTCAATTTTTATTCGCTACCAGAAAATAGAACTAACTCTATTTTTGTCGCCAGATGAATATCCAGATTTTTTATCCAAATCCGATGGCGAAGAATCGCTTTTGGACAGCGTGCTCGTCGCTTCTCTTTTATTATTACGAACGTCTCAAGAACCAGCTTTCCACAAACCAATGTGTGCAAAACTGCATCACGAGACGCAAGTCAAGATTAAAATGTTTCTGGAAAGTGCACTTCCCCAAGGGAGAAGTATCACAATACAGTATTTGAGCTCTGTTATCTCGGAACTCGGTGATGCTGAAATCGCCAATCTCTCGGATCCAAAAACTCCTTTTGAGACACCAAAAGCTCGCCCACTCAAGGAATTTTTTAATTCTCCTGCTGCGCGATCTGCTCAGAGTCATAGAATAATTAGTGACAGAACTCGGGAGTTAAGGAAATTGAAATCAGATCTGGAACTGGAACGCTGTGAGAAAATTGACCTGATGGAAGATTTAAGAATTCAGCAGGAAAAGGCACAGAAACTCCAGATAAAGCTGCAGGATAGGGAGAAGGAACTCAAGTCTCTTAGGGCGGAAATGATGAGGCCAGCGACTCCACAATCGTGTAAGAAAAGCGACAAGACGGTGGTAGATGTCTACAGGTACTTTTTTTGAAGGTTTAATACTTAATTAATAAATGAAGTGAAGTGATGAAATGAAGAAGTGATTTAAATTTCTTTTTCGAAAATTCATCCATATCGTCCCTAGATTTGTTTAAATTCACACAACAAATAAATAAGTTTAGGAAAATTATATTTATAGCGTCCACAAAACCCATGAAGTTTTTGAACTCGTATTACCCATGAGAAAAAAATACGTTTTTGTTAATTTTATTTAGAATTGTCAATAGTGGCTGATATGAGTTGAAACTCAACATTTTTCTTTACAATCAGCCATGAAAAACAAATAAATAATTATGTTTTAAATAGAAAGTTGCAATATTTTAGAAAAAACTGATTTTTTTCTACCAGTATTCTAAGAGAGTATTATTAAAAATAATAATAAATGGTTAATTCCATTTTTTAGAAAGTTTAATTGATTATTTCAGGGCTCTAACTAAAAAGTTAAAAATTTCGGAGAAAACCGCGACTTTCAACTCGACTAACGACTTTCTAACAAAGAGAACATTTCTAAAAATAATATAAATTCCTTAAACAAATTACAAAAAAAATCATGAGTAGCGCAAAAATCTCGCAGAACCAAATTTTTCACTTATTGAGTTTTTTGTGACTATAAAACAGACTTGTGGAGGCGTCGTTTAAAATATAGTTTTTGATTCATGTTCTGTGTCTAATTATGAAGAGAAATTTTGAGATTCATCTCAATGAACGTAATATTGACGATTCTGAATAAAATTTACAAAAGCGTCTTTTTTCTAATTGAAAAACATGTTAAATTTTATGGGGTTTTCGAAACTTCTAAATATCATTTTCTTTTTTTTTTTAACAAATTTATTTTTTTGTAAAATCGAACAAATTTGGAAGGTATATGGATGATAATTCACAGAACAAATTTCGTTTATTTGTACTTTTTTTTTTAAATTTGAATTTATTTTCCGTTCTGACATATTACAATGTGATTCAAGAAATGGAATTTAATGTTTCGTTTCTTTAATTTATCTCTGGAATTTAACAGAAACTTTTTAAGACCAAGAAAAAAAAAACGGGAATTTTGTTTAATTTTTAATTTAAAAAAAAAACAAAGTTTAAAAGATTATGATTAATTTTAATTTCAATAGCAAAAAATATTTGTAAAAATAGAAGTGAATGTTGGGGAAAAGAGTTTTATTTAACAAGTCATTCTTTTCGGTTGAAAATTTAACTGTTTTGTTGAAATTTCGTCCTTTTCTATTGAATCGAACTGTTTTTGGTTTAAAATCTTTTTTTTTCATTAGTTGAAACTTCATCTTTTTGCTTAAGAATCAATTTTTTTTGTTTCTTAAAAACTGAACTATTTTGTTAATAATTTGTTTTTTTGTTATGGAAAATTTAATTGATTTATCTTTGATTGAGAATTGATTTTTTCTTTAGTAGAAAATTCGTGTATTTTGCTAAAAATGTTGTGTCTTCAGTATAAAATTAATATTTAGTTTGAAAATTGAACTATTTTATTAAAAATGTATCTGTTTTTTTTGTTTTGAAAATTTAAGTTTCGATTTGTAAATTTTAATCCATTTTTTTTTTTCGTTGAAAATTCACGTATATTTTCTTGTAAATTTGTGATTTTTAGTGAAAAACTCGTCTGCGGTTAAAAATTAAGCTATTTGATTAAAAAATAATTTTTTTTTCGTTGAAGATTCATCATTTCAGTTAGAAAATTCATTTATTTCATTTAAAAATTAACTTTCAACTTTTTGTAACTTATTTTTGCTTGACAATATTTTTTTTTTCAATCAGAAATACATTTGTCTATTGTTAAAAACTTGTCTTTGTGAGATTGGAAATTTACATTTTTTTTTATTGAACAGTCAAATTTTTTTGATAAAAATTTATATTGAACTGCATAACTCTGACATAGAATAGGGAATTTTCCAAAATAATTAAAATTTTGAGTTTGCACATGGAAATTTCCAAAAGAACCGGGAAATGACTGAGAAGAAATAAATAAAAATCCACCATAGAACTTATTTTTATCTTGTCAGAATATTTAAACTAGATATACTTCTAATCCTTTAAAAATAATGTCCCTGTAAATTTAAACTAAAATTTGTACACAGAGCCGAAATAAAGAACTTGGAAGAATACACCACAAGTTTGCAATTAGAGAACGAGAAGCTGCAGGACGAAAGAGACAACTTATCAAAGAAATTAGCAGCCTTGGAAAGGCAAAGTGCATATCTACTTAAAGAGAGCGAATACTTTCAAAAAAACTATGAATCCTTATCTACTGAAATTGAGCAAAAGGACAGGGAAGTAGTCATTCTAAGAATGGAGAATGAAGGTCTGCGAACTCACGTTAAAGAGATGAACAGATTATCTATCAGCGATGAGAGTTTCGAGTGCGATAATGTTAGTAACGCTCACACTCAATCTTCTTTAAACGTAAGTGAAGCCTTGAGTTCAGTCATTGACATTCAACTTCAAGAAGCAAAGGAAGAATCCTCTAAACTCAAAAACGAACTCCAGTCCGTCACTCATCGTTTGGAATCAGTCAGTCACGAGTGTCAAGAACTGAAAGACTCTAATAATAACTTGGAACAGAAAGTCAAACTGATGGAAATAATGGAAGAAGAGTTCTTCCAAATTAAATCCGAACTTTCAGCTTCCAAGGAAAGGATACATTGCCTGGATGAGGAGAAAGAAGTGTTGATCAGAGAAGCTGAATCCATGAAAAAACAATTGGAGGCAAACAAAATCACGATTGAGGATCTGAATGATAAACTGCTCGACTCGCAAGATTGTTTGAATAACGAAATTGCAAGAAAGTGTGAATTGGAGTCGAAGATTGCTCTACTCAAGGATGAGATTAAAGCACAGAGCAATCGGATTTCAGAGTTTGAACGACAAAAATTGGATTATGAATCTACAATCAAGGATTGTAGAGCATCTTTAAAGTATCCGATGATTCGAGGTCTTCAGCTAACAAATCAAAAAGATTTTGATCAAGATCAAACCAATATTGTCAACATTTGCAAACATTTTACAATTGTCATTGATTCTTTTGAATCTTTGATTGAAAACAAAGAATCTGCTATCGCACAACTTACCCAAGAAGGCGAAGAAAAGAATCGTGCTATAAAAAACTTGGCAATGGACATGAACCGCTTGGAAGATGTGAATGAAAAGAACGAAGTTGAAAAAGCTGCAATGGCGGAAATGATGGACTCTCGAAATCGAGAACTTGCTGAATTGAATATCAAGATTACGGAGAATTTGCAAGAGATTCGAGACTTGCGGGTACTCGCGGAGGAACGAGAAAAGTTCCTCGTCGAGATGAAAAAACTCGATTTCGAATCAAAGGAAAAAACAGAGCTGATTAACTCTTTAGAATCGGATTTAAGACTGTTGAGAGACAACGAAAATTCCCTGAAAAGAGAATTGGAGGAGGTTAAGAAAGAGATGACTGAAGTCGCAAAAGATCTCTTTTCAAAAAATGAGATGGTCGAAGAGTTAGAAGTAAATCTGAGAGATTCGGGACTAAAACTGATTTCGACTGAAAAAGATTTAGAATTGACGAAAACTGACAAGTATAGTTTGGAGAAAGAGTTGTGCGAGAGGAATGAATTTGTCAATTTGTTGGAGAATCAGATCGAGGAGTTTAAGAGTAATAAATTATCATTGGAGAAGGATTTGATTTCGATTAAGGAAGAATTGTCTTGGACTCGAGAAGAATTGGATGATAAAAATAAATCAATCCGGAGCTTGGAAGAAAATCTAGAAGAGGTACAAACTGACAAATCTTGTTTAGAAAAGGAATTGGCTGTGTTAAAAAAACAAGTTTTCACTCTTCAAGAAGATTTAAGAAAGAAGAATGAAACGATTGAGTATTTGGAGACAAACATCGAGAATCTGGAAGACAATAAATCATCCCTAGAAGAGGAATTAAAGTCAAGTAGGAGCGAGTCTTTAAATATTCAAGAAGAATTAAGAGATAAAATCGTGAAGATAGAAAGGTTGGAATCTGAAATCGATGATTTGAAGAATGAGAAATCATCACTAGAAGGGGAATTGAATTCACTCAAGAAAGAGTTGGCCAGCAGTCAAGAAGAGCTAGTTTCAAAAAATAAAAATCTAGACACTTTGGAAGAAAAACATCAGGATTTGATCAGATCCAAGTCTTTGCTTGAAGAAGAATTGGAATCGGTAAAGAGAGAAAATTGCAGTTTTCAGAGCGATTTGAGGGAAAAGATCGAGTTTATCGACAGTTGTGAGAAAAAGATTGAGGAATTCAAGAATAATGAATTATCTTTAGAGAAAGAATTGGATTCTTTTAGGGAAAAATTGTCGTTGACTGAAGAAGAATGTTTCCAGAAAAACAAATCAATCGAGATTCTGGAAAAAAATCTAAGCGACTTACAAAGTGATAAATCTTCTTTGGAAGAGAAATTAACTTTCACTAAAACTGAAATTTCCACACTTGAAGAAGATTTGTCAAGAAAGTATAAGACACTTGAGAATTTGCAGACAAACTTTGAACATTTGCAGGAAAATAAAGCATCGATAGAAGAGGAATTGGAAACGGTTAAAAAGGATTCGTTTAATATTCAACAAGACTTGAGAGAAAAGATACAAATCATCAAAGATCAAGAAATTAACTTGGAAGTATTAAAAACTGACAAATTATCATTGGAAGGAGAGTTACATTCCGTGACGCAAACATTGACAGAGACTCAGGAAGAATTACTTGATAGAAATAAAAACATCCAAACTTTGGAAGAAAAGGTTGAAAATTTGAATAAACTAAACTCAGCTTTAGAAAAAGAATTAGAATCGGTGAAAGTTGAATCTAGAAATCTTCAGACAAGTCTAATCGAGAAAAATGAATCCAACAGCTTTTTGGAAAAGAAAATTGAGGAATTCGAGGAAAATAAATTATCTTTGCAAAAAGAATTGAATTCGGTTCGGGAAGAATTATCCTTGACTCAAGAAAAATTATCCGAAAAGAATAAATCAGTGGAGAGTTTGGAAGAAAACATCGGAGAATTAAATAGCAACAAATCTTCGTTAGAAACTGTACTAGACTCGTCTAAAAAAGAAGTTGCTTCTCTTCAAGAAAAACTGATAGAAAGAGTTCAAACGATTGAAAGTTTAGAGAGAAACCTCGAGAGTTTAGAAGAGAATAAATCAGTGCTAGAAACGGAATTAAAGTCAACTAACAAAGAATCGTTTAATATCCAACAAGAATTAAGAGAGAAAATAGGGAAGATAGAAATTTTGGAAACTGAAGTCGATGAATTGACAAATAAGAAATCAGCATTAGAAGGGGATTTACATTCAGTTAAGGAAGATTTGAGAGTGACCCAAGAAGAATTAATTTCCAGGAATAAAAATGTAGAATCTTTGAAAGAAAAAATAAAGGATATGGAGAGAATTAGTTCCTCATTAGGAAAACAATTGGAATCAAGTAAAGCAGATTTGTCGAAAATTGAGAATCTCCTCTTGGAGAAAAATGAGAAATTAGAAGATTTAACAGCGAATATTGTAAAATTAGAAAATAGCAAATTATCCCTTGAAAGGGAAGTGGATTCTCTCAAACAAAAACTAGCTGAAACAGAGAAAATGCTCTTTGATAAAATCGAAGAAGCAGAAGCTTTCGGAAGCGACATTCAAGAATTGAGAAAAGTAAAGTCTTCCTTGGAACAAGAATTGGATTCAAATAAAGAAGAAATCTCAAAGTTCGAAACGGAATTGACTGAAAGGAACAAAGAAATAAATACTTTAAAAGAAGATATTTTAGGCTTGATGACAAATAAATCATCTTTAGAAGAAGAGTTGAGTGAAATTAAACGTGAGATGTCTAATGTTCAACAAACACTATCACAAAAAAACCAAGCTGTAGAAAATTTGGAATCAAATATTCAAGAACTCAAGAAGGCTAATTTGTCCATTGTAACTGAATTAAATTCCATCAAAGAAGAATCCTTGAAATTTCAAGGAGACTTGACAATTAAAATCAGAGAATTCGAAACTCTCGAAAGTGACATGGAAGAATTAAAAATGAGCAAATTGTCTCTAGATGGAGAATTGGATTCCGTGAAGATAGAATTGACTGAAGTTCAACAAGAATTGAATGAAAAGATTCAGGAATTGGAAAATTCTAAAGTGACGCTTGAAGAATTTGAAGAGAACATCAATTCACTAAAGAGCGAATTAGAATCTGCAAAACAAGAATCTTTACAAAAATTAACCAATCAACAAAAATTGAGCGACGAGTTGACCGAGAAAATGACTACCGAGTACGATGAGTTAATCGAAAAAATGACTACCGACTACGAAGGATTGCAGATTAAATGTAAGAATCTGGACTCTGAAAATCAAAAAGCCTCTGACAGAATACTTCAAAATGAAATTGATTTAACAAACACTCGAGCGACGGTTTGTGAGTTGGAAGAAAAATTGTCACAGAGTGAAGAGACAAAATCTAATTTGGAAGTCAAGACCTTGACGCTTGTGAAAGATTTGGAATCGCTAAGAGGAGATTTCGAAGCGACGAAAATTTGTAACGAGGAAAAAAAAGTAAAGATTCAAGAAGCGTTTGAAGAAATCGAAACTCTGCGAGTAGATAAAGCAAAACTGGAATCAAACTTTGAAAGTCTAAGCAAAGAATCTTCTAGCTTGAGACATCAAGTTTCAGAAATTACAAAAGAACTTGAAACTCGTAGTAAAGAAAAGGAAAACTTGCTTTCAGAGCTGCAAAAGTTGAGTCAACAAATGGATGATGTGATTCTTGAGAAAACGAAAGAAGACGCTAAAATGAAAAGCTTGGTCGAAAATGTAGAGAGTAGACTTCTGAATACTCAAAATTCATTCGAAGAAGTGAGCATGGAGATCAAACTAAAGGAAGATGCGATTCAAGTTTTAAGAGCGAAAATAGAATCGCTGAACAAGGAGAAAATCGAGACAGAGTTGAAATTGGAAGAAAAGATTTTAAACTTGCAAGAGGTTCAAATAAAACTAAACTTGGATTTGAAAACCCAAACGAAAATTTTACAAGAAAAGGAAAAGGAAGTCGAAGATTTGACAAAGAGATGCGAAGAGTTTGTAAATATTTCGCGGCAGAAGGACCAGTTGGAAGGAAAGTGTAACGAGTTGGAAAAATGCCAGGAAGAAAAAGAAGACAAGATTTCAGAATTGCAGAGGTTTTTGGAAACAGAAAAACAGGAGACGAATATTCTTCAAGAAAATCTCCAGGCCCTGAAGATCGAAAGATTGAAAATCGTGGAAGGCTGTCGCGTTTTAGAAACTTGCATGAGCGATTTGAACAAAATTTTACCCCAGGAGAGCATTTTAAGTGTGGATTCTATCGACAGTCGAGAAAACGAATCACTCTTGTTTAAAGATGACAATTCAAGCGAGGATAACAATCATGTTTGCAAAGCTCTTCAAGCTTCTGTAGATACAGCCAACTTGACATTGAAAGCTCTAGTTGCCCTTTCTCAAAAATGCAAAAACTTGGAAGCGAGTCACGAGGAGGAAAAAAAGTTACGACTGTTAGTTACAGAAATCTCAGAACGAAATTCGAAATTGGAAGACGAAAATACGAATTTGGAGAGGAGACAAGAAGATGACAGAGTTTTTGTGGAAAGTCTTATCCAGAAAAAAGAATCTCTTTATGAAACTTTGAATAAAGCAACGAAAATTAGAAATAATTTTGACTCGAAATTAACTGAACTTGAACGTGATTGGAATCAGGCTTTGGAAAAATTCCAAAATACATTTGCGATCAGCCAATCAGTTTGCGACGAATTGAAAGACCTGCAGAATAAAAAAACGGTTCTGCAAAATCTTGTTTCTGAATGTCGTCGACTTTATTTGCAGAGTTTGTCTTCTGTAACTGATCTATTTATGAAAACTTTCTTGTGGACTGAGAATAAAATTAAGAATATTGAAAAAGACGAAGAATTAGAATTGGAGAATGAGAAGTTGAGTTTGATATCTGGAATGGAAAAGCTTGAATCAGTGATGGAGGAAGTTGAGGATGCGAAAGAAAAAATTAAGGCGTTTGCAGAAATGGCGAATAAATATAAGAAAACTGTGGAGGTCAATCAAGCAAAGTATTCACCAGATAATGTGGATAAACTGGAATCACAGGTGCAAAGTTTGACCAAGGAGAAAAAAGATGTAAAGGAGAAGTTTGATAATGTTCGACAAAGGAATGCAAAGTTGGAGAAAAATATGGACGAGTTGAGAAGTGAGATGAAGAAATTAAAAAGCAGTTTATCAGAAAGTCAACCAGTTAAATCTGAACCTGAAATAGAGAATTTGAAAGAAGAATTGAAGGGTACTCGGGAGGAAAATAATAATTTAAAGGCAGAAATTGATTATTTGAGCGAGGAAAATCGATGTTTGAAAGCAGAAATTGGTGCTTTAAAGACCGAAATGTCGGAAAAGTTGCAGCAGTTGGAAAAGACAGAAAAAGTAGAAAAGCCAGATGATGGTAAACAGATGACCAATGTGGATATTGAAAAACGAATGAAGGAGATTCATGACGAGTATGAGGGCAAGTTGGAGAAGCTGAAGCAAAAGATGGTAAGCGTTTAAAAATATTTTTGTAATTTTACAGGTTTTAGCGATATGTTTAATGCGGATAATTAAATTTTTTTGCAGAAAGTTGCCTATAACGAGCAGATGTCGAAATTAACCGCGAAACATGAAAGATCTGTTCAGGAAAAGATTGAAATTTTACAAGCGAAAATGGAACAACAGTGTCGTAAACATACAGATGAGATGAACAAATATAAGCAACACGTTAGTGAATTGACTTCTCGACATTGGGAGGTTTGCGATAAACTTTTGGCTGAAAAACAGGAAAAGGAAGGTGCCTTCAAACTAATGAAAGAGATGAGAACAAAGTTTAATAATGAGTTACAAGAAATGCACCAGATACAAATGTCGACTGCTTCCGTTCATAAAACTGCTAGGTAAGAATATAATTTATTGAAATTCGTCTACGAGTTACGAATTAGGTTTAAATTTTTTTTATTTAATTCTAGAAAAACTAGAATTGTGAGTTAATTTCCATTTACCTGGGAAAACCTGGACATGTCAGGGAATTGATTAAAATAAAAAAAAATCGAGAACATGATTTTTTTTTTCATTTGTAAAAGTAGCTATTTATTTTTTTAACTGAAAATTTTATTATTCCATTTTTGTTCAAACTTCATCTTCTTTAGTTGAATATTCAGCTATTTTGTTGAAAATTCATCTTTTTGGCTGAATTGAATTATCTTTAATTGAAAACTAAAATCTTTCTTTATTTAAATACAAACTATCAGAATTTTCGTTGGGAATTCATCCTTTTCATTCAAAAATTCAACTCCTTGTTAAAATATTAATATACTTATCAAAAATGCATTTTTTTGGTGGAAAATTCATTTTAGTTGCAAATTTAACCATTTACACATATTTCGTTCAGAATTCAACATTTTTGTTTTAAAATTGAACTACTTGAAAACTAAAGTAATAATAAATTATTATTACTCGCTGAAAAGAAAAATATTTTCAATAATATAATATTAATATATTTGTTAAAAATTCATTTTTTTATCGAAGATTCATCATTTTAATTGAAAATTTATCTGTTTAGTTGAAAATTTAACTATTTTGTGGAAAATTCGTTTTCACTGTTATAAATTATTTTTTTGAACTGTAAATTAAACTATTCCAGTTGAAAATTTAATTATTAAGTTAAATTTTTTTATTTTTTTATTTTTTAACTGGAAATTTAACTAAGCAATTTTTTATTAACAATTGATCTTTTTTTAGTTGAAGATTCGTCTTTTTGGTAGAAGATTAATCTTCTTGATTGAAAATTCAACTATTTTCAGTTAAAGATTCATCATTTTAGTTAAAAATTCATCTTTATGGTTTAAAATTTAACTACTCCAGTTTAATATTCCAGTATTTTAATATAAATTCATCTCTTTGGTTGAAAATAATTTTTTTTTACTGAAAATGTATCTTTTAATTGACAATGCATGTGTTTCGTGCATCTTTATGATTTAAAATTTAAATAATTTAGTTGAATATTCTATCAATTTAGTTAAAATGCATATCTTAGTTGGAAATTAATTTTTGTGACTGAAAATTTAACAATTTAATTTTTGTTTGTAAATTTATTAGTTTTAGTTGATAATAATATATGTATTTTGTTGAAAATACGTCTGTTTTTGTAGCAAATTAGTCTTTTTCGTTAACTATTCATTTTATTTTTAAAAAATTTTCTTTATGGTTTTAAATTCGACTATCTAAGTTGAATATTTCATTTTTTTACTTGAAAATTAATTTTTTTGACTGCAAATATGACTATTCCATTCTTGATTGGAAATTTATATTTTTTAGTTGATAATGCATGTTCTTGATATGTTAGATATTCACTAAATTTTGAGTATATGAAGATGAATAAATAATAAAAAATAAATAAATTGTCTTATTATTTTTTGTTATTATTTATGCAAGTATTCGTTTTTGACAATCATGGTAGCCACTATTCTTCAAACTTTCGTCTCTCGGCTTTCTCCCATTAAATATTCGTTATTTCTCCTGGCTTAGAGAAACCTTTTTGAAAGAATAATTAATAATCTAGAATGGAAAGCGTCTGGAATATATAGTCTATATTTAGAAGGATTTTGGACATTTTATTTTGAATTGAAGAATCACGAAATTGAATTATTTCAGATTAACATTACGAAAATAGGACAATGTCTAAACGTTAAAAATTGAACATTTTAAGATTCTTTTTTTGAAAATTGGATCATTTAAAATTCAGACAAATTGAAATTGTATTATTAATAATTAAAATCTTCATTTCAAAGACACTAAAATGTGACACTTTGAATTTTAAAACTAAATTGGATCTTTCAAAGACAAAGCTCTCAGAGCTTTAAAATGTTATATAAGAAAATTATGCTTTTACATTAAAGATGATTTGACCAATTTTTCTAAAATCAAGAAATTTATTGTATTGTTTTAACAAAACTTTTAAAAAAAGTAGTAATTTTAAATGGCAAACATTAAATCCACAAAAATATATTAAAACTATTTTATACTGAAACCCCTTAAAATTTCAATTATTTAAAGTGAATTTAAATCCCTTAAAAATCAATAATTTTTTAAATGCTAATTATACTTTCCAAAATTAAACCAATTAAATTTTAATTACAAAATTCAAACCTATAAAACGGGAAATTTAAAAATATACCGTTTAAAATGAAAATTTAGAACGACAAAATTATAACCATTGAAAATTACCGAAATTATTCAATTACTGATGTATCGATTTCAGATAATTTAATTTTTATCTTTTTTTTTATTTTAAACTCATTTTTCATTTTAAATCTCCCTTCAGAATTATTATTTAGTCTGGAAATTTCACGTTCAAATATTTTTTAATTTCTAATGATTCATTTGTTTAAATCTTCAACTAAAAATTGGACACTTTTAAGATATCACATTAAAAAATTTTAAAATAATAAAAAACGAGATTGCTGTAATATGATTCCAATTTTTGAAATTGTACAAATCTAAGATTTTAAGCTCCAAAGTGCTTTATATTTACATCTGAAATTATTAAATTTAAAACTGTCTATTAAAGCTTTTAATATGAAATTTAAAAAAATATTTGATAGCGGAATGGTCCTAACATTTGAAATATTTTAATTTTAATTAAGTGACATTCAAAACAGCATGATAGATTTTATAAAATAAAAAATGTGATTTCTGTCATGAAAAAATCACTGTCATTTTGACCGTTCAAAAGTGCTAAATTTCAAATATTGCAAGAAATAATTTTGAACCTTTAAAGTTTAATTATTCTAAAAACATTGAAAATAATATGCTTTCTAACTGGAAACTTTCTGAAATGTTTCTCCCTTATCCTTTAACAAAGATTTTCCCCGGAAAAATCTTGAGATACTCCCTGAAAATTCGTTTTCTTGTAATTTAGTTTGGACAGGAGAGATTACTCGACGAATGACTTCGAACGCAAAGGTCTTCAGGCTTTCCAGATAATCGAAGAGGAAACTTTTGCCAGAAGACGGAGCGTTAGAGGCTTACAACAAGCAATGGGAAATGCTTTTGATGCCGAAGACGAAGAAGGCGAAGTTTTTGACAACGTTTATCTAGGTATTTAATATAAAAATAAAAAATTACTTCTACCTTTAATTAGCTCTATCTTTTAACTTTTAATCTGCTTATTTTTTCCCAGCCGACATGAAGGATGGAAAAAACAGAACCATAAGACCTGAAGATAGACTCTCAGTTTTGCAGATGAGGAATTCTCTCTGCAAACCTCATTTAAAATCTTCTTATCCTGCTGAAACGCAATTTCATCCTCTAGGTTTAACAGAGGAGGATATTAAAGTAAGAATTCTTAATTAATTTTCGTAGTCTGTATCGTAGTCGTAAATTGTCTCATTCAGGGAGCTTCAATGAGTGCTCTCGTTTCATGTAATGGCAGATAGAAGAAATATTCAAATCGAAAAGTCCCAGAAAATATTTTGTTTTTATGCTTATTTTGAGTACCAAATATCAACCGCGGCAAGAAATTTTTTCTGTGAGCCTAAACACTACTTACATTATTGCAAATAATCGGTGGCCGCCTAATTATTAACCTTGATTTGTTTTAAATTCTAAGAAATCATTGGAATTCTGTGATTCTTCTGAAAACATGGAATTATTTTCAACTATATTTCCAAATTCATTGGTTGAAATATTCTGAAGTCCTTCAAGTCTTGAATTCGGCAGAATTGTCTTTTACAGATTTTTTAATTATTTTAAAATATATTCAGGCCTCACAGGCCGGTTCCTTTTTGAAGACCATAATAAAGGTTTAAAAAAATTTTTAATAAGATAAAAGTTTCCAAGCGTCAAAATCTTTGAAAAAATAGCGAGCGTCAGGTAACTTTTGCAAAGAGTTTCTGTAAAAAATCACTATTCAATTCAGGTCTATACCCATTGCTGAATTGTCCTGAATTCTTTTGAAATATTTCAGAGTGTTTTGAAAAATTCCGAGAAATTTTTAAAAGATTTCAATAATTTGAATTTCTATTCATTTCTATTAGTTTATTTAATTTGAAAGGATTTCAGATCATTTGAAATATTTTAAGATAAAGAATTTTCAAGAATTTCGGAAGATGTGGAACAATTTTACAGGGCCTGATAGGTTTTAAGATATTTAAAAAGATTTCACGATATTTTATAAGGTTTTCGAGGATTTCAATGTTTTTAGTTTTTTCTAAGCTCTCAAGTAGTTTTAATCAATTTTCCAGGATTTTAATGAATTTATTTTATTGAATTCTTTAGAATTCTTTTGTATTTTTGTAATTCACCTGAATTTTCTTAATTTGCTAAATTCTACTCAATTCAATAAATGTTTTTTGAATTTTTAAAAGGTTTTATTCAATTGATCCTGAGGATCAATTGGTAAAGTGATAAAAGTATTTGAAATATTTTAAGATATTTTTTTCAAATACCTTGGCATTTTTAACAGCTTAAAAAATTGTTAAAGGATTTGAGAAGATTTTAATGGAATTTAAGTATGTTAGGTTGTTTTAACAGATTAGAAGTCATTTTTAATTGATTTCAGTTATTTAATAGGATTTCAAAGGATTTCCAATATTTTAAGGTAATGTAAAAGATTCCCTGGCTTTTTCGAGAGCTTTATACAGTTTCAAGGAATTTCAAAAGATATGAAAGGATTTTAAATATTTTAGGAAATTTTAAAAGATTGCCTGAATTTTTTATTTATTTCAATAGCTTGAAGGGATTTCAAAGGCTTTGCAATGTTTTAGGCGATTTAAAAAGATTCCAAGGACTCCAAAGAATTTATTAAAAAGAAGTGAGGCTTTTCGTAGGGTTTCAAAGATTTAAATAGATTTTCAAATATTCTTTGCAACTCATTTTGAATCCGCCCTGAATTCTTATTAAATTATCCTGCATTCTTTTAAGTTCTTTTGACTTCTTCTAAATTCACTCAATTCTACTCAATTCAATCAATTTTTTTTTATATTTTTGTATTATTTTCAATTCACTTGATTACTTTTTAAATTCAGCTTCGATTTAAAAAATGTTTCCAATTCATTTGAATTTAACTTGGATTCTCTTGGAGTCTTATAAATTTCCCCAAAATTTGTTACCCTTCGAATGCTAAAAGTACCACTTGGTCCCTGTATTTTACTCTAAATACTTCCTGAAAAATGTAATTATGTTCAGCAATTTTCAAATCCATAATTTATAACATTTTCCATGGTTTCAGAAAGTATCATCATAGAATATCACGGAAGTTTTAAATATTTTAGTGCATTTTAAAGATTTTATTTATGCGATGTGAGGTATTTTGTAGAGTTTTAAAGATTTGAAGAGATTTGGAATGCACCCTGAATTCTTTAGAATTCTCTTTAATTTCTATAAATTTTTTCTTTTCTACTTAATTCAATAGATTTATTTTTTATTTTTAAAAGTTTTAATTTAATTGATCCTGGGAATAATTTGATAAAATGATTAAAGGGTTTGAAAATAATTTGGATTCTTTAAAAAAATTACAAAGAAACTTTTTATTGATTTCAGTAATTTAATGGGATTTAAAAGAATTTGAAATAGTGGAGGATATTGTAAAAGATTCTCAGGCGTTTTCAAGTGCTTCAAAAGTGCCAAGGGCTTTCAAAAGATTTGAAATATTTTAAGAAATTACAAAAAATTCTCAGAATTTTTTTCTTCATTTCAGTAGTTTGAAGGTTTTCAAAGGCTGAAATATTTTAGGGTATTTTAAAAGATTCCAAGGCATTTCCAGAGTGTTTCAATAATTTTAATATTTTAATGGATTTTAAAGAATTTTTCACTAGGCATGAGTGATTGATGAGTGATGAGTGATCGTAGGGTTTCGAAGATTTGATGAGCTTTTCAAATATTTTTTCCAATTTATTTGTAATTCGCCCTGAATTCTTATTAATTCATCCTAAATCCTTTAAAAAAATGTTGAATTCTGAATTCACTTAATTCTACCCAATCCAATTAAGTGTTTCATGCTTTTAAATTGTTTTCAATTCAATTTATTGCTTTTTAAATTCAGGTTGATTTTTTATGAATTTCATTTAATTCTTCTCATTTCTTTTAAATTTCTCTAAATTCACTCAAAATTTATTATCATCAATCACATTTTTTCGATTTTAAAAATTGTTCCAATTTATTTGAATTCTTTTGAAATTATCTTGATTTTGTGTTAGAAATTAGTAGGATTTCAAATATTTGAAAAGATTTGATATTTTTCTTGGAATTTACCCTGAATTCTTTTAAATTCTTTGGAATTCTCTTGAAGTTTTTTAATGTACTAAAATTGTTCTAAATTCATTTAATTCTACTTAAATCAGTGATTTTTTTTTTAATTTATAAAAGTTTTTACTTAATTGATCCTGAAGTCTATTGAACTCACCTTGAATTCTTAGACATGTCATTAAATTCTTTGATTTCCCTTAAATTTTTCTAAGCTTATTTCAAAGTTACGGAATTTAAGTAAGTTTTTTAAAATTTTTTTCAATTCATTTGATTTTTTTTAGTTCACCTTGAATTTTTATGAATTTATTGACGTCTTCTCTTTGGTCTTAATTCCTCTATATTCAATCCAGTTTTACGGAAATCAATGGAATTTTTTTTATTTTTTAACATTTTTCCCAATTCAATTGAATTCTTTTGAATGTATATTGAATTGTTCCGAAATCTTCTAAATTTATCCTAAATTTCTTGACCTTTGAGCGCGAAAAGGTACCCTAGGAGCGTGACAAAAAGTACCCTTCAGTCCCTATATTTTTCCCATTGGGACTGCGAAGCCTGCTAATGTGATCTTTTCATTTAATAAAGTTTTTAAAAAGTGATTTCAGAAACAAAGTGACGAATAATGACTGTCTGACAGCCCTTATCATTGTTTACAGTTATTTCTTACAGAAATTCCCTAATTTTTGCTATTTTTTTTTAAAAGTCTGACTTTTGGAAGCTTTGTTCTTTTTATAATTTGTTTTAAAGTTCCATTATGGGCTGCAAACAAGATAACGCAGGGATCAAATCTCTGAAATAAGATACTTTAGGAGATAATAGGGGATAAAGGAATCCGTCTCTGAGGCTTCTAATTCTTCTTTTTTTTTTGCGCTTAGGTGTATAAATACGTGCAATTTCAGTGCCATGTAGTACCCAAAATACGCATGCACCGACCCAAAAATTTGCTGGGACTTTTCAATTTTAATTTTTCTTTTCTATCCACCGTTACAGGGAGTGGGAAATCCAGAGACACCTTATTTATTAATATCAATATGCACGTATGTGTTCGTATCGTCCGTAGTTTTTAAAAACGAATATGTTTCATAGAGCGGTGGTACAGCCGAAGATGTTTTTAACGATAGTCTTAGTCAGAGTCTCCTTCCTGGACAAAAAGTTAAAAAACGAGAAAGGACGCAGGTAAGTTTTGTGTTTAAAATTCATTTCTAGACCTAAAGAGAGTTTTGGGTTTTGTGTTTGTCTGTCCTCGTCTTAATACTCGTGGTGTCGGTTCCTTTTTCCAGACATCATACAAAAAACCTGGACCTCCCACGCCAAGTAAAAACGGTGGAAGGTTATCGTTACAGGTGATTATGATCTTATCCTTATGTCCATCAATATTGTAGACAATTATCCTGGAAGTTGTTTCTGATAATTTTACAAATAATTTTTGTGAAAGAAGAGTGGCCACTGAACCGCGAAATCACTCAGTTTATTTGTTCAATTACTTTATGAGTATTGTATCTGATCAGTAATCAGAGTAGCAAAATTCAAGTTTTCATTATTCTTATAAATTTGGTCAATTTAGAAAAGTGATTTCTACTTTATCTGCAGTTTCAGGGCATATGAGTAAAAATAATTATAATTTTTACTTTAGAACTGGAGTTTCGGTAAAGAAATTTACTTTCGCTTTTAAAAGGGAATTTTTTAAAGAATTAAAACTGGGATTTAGAAGAAAGGAGTTTAAAAACATACCTGTTTCGAGTTGTCACAACTTAAAAGTTCTTTCTTCCAAATTTTATAATAAGAAAGTACTTCAAATAGTTTTTAGAGTAGAAGTAGTATTTTAAAGAGGAAATATTGCATTTTTTTAACTTAAAACTTAATTATTTACGTTTTTTTAGACAATTTATCTTTTTTGTAAAAATGTAGTTGTTGAAAGATCCACTGTTTTAGTAGAAGATTCATTGTTTTAGTTAAAAGCTAATTTTTTTCGTTTAAAATTCAACTATTCGAGTTGAGCTAAAATTAAAATTAATTTTTTTCTTGTACAAAATGCAAATGTTTGTTTAAAAATTGTTCTCCTTTGATTGAAAATTGTACTTTCTTTTTAAATTCATGTATTTTGTTAAAGATTCATTATTTTAGTTAAAAATTTATCTGTTTGGTTAAAAAATTCCACTATTCCAGTTGAATATTCATAATTTTATTGGATAATTCATCAATTTTTCAATTTTCTCTTTTTTTTGAAAGAATGTTTAGAATGAACATCACGATTTAAAGTAAATGATTTTGTTTTGCGACAAATATGAATATATTACTTAAGTTGATAGGGGAAATTGAAAAATTTGACCAGGAAATGACCGGGAATCTGAAATGATCTGCCAAATCGCCCCGCTGGTAATCACTTCAAAGTCATAGAATTGTGTAAAATTGACTACTTTACGGCGAATTTTTAATATCATAGAATTTGTGAAATCATTGAAATCATTTGTAAACTTGAAATCGAATTGAATTTACTGAATTTTTGGCAAAAGCAGACATGGAATTTTTTGAAAAGTAGACTGGAAAACCTGAGAAAGTCACGAAAATTTGAAACCAGACTTTTGTAGCAACCATGATGATTTGAATGATCTGGTGAAATTGGTGAAAAGCAGGAAATGACCGGGATTGTTTTCTGAGATTTGAGTGGCCACTCTGAAAAAAGCGGAATAGAATATTCTGCTAAATATTTAAATCATTTTTTAAACCAGCTTGAAATTTACAAGTTTCGAAAATAATTAATACTTAATAATTAATACTTCCATATTTCAGGGCAATGAACTCAAGCTTTCTCCAAATTCGAGGATTTTAAAGGAGCGAAATGTAGTTGATAGGCGCACAACCGCAACTCCTCGAAGGCTAAAGGACTTTTTCAGCAATTCTCGGCAACAAGATGAGGTATATACTCAAACATTTAAGACATATTTAAAAAATAGGTGACCAATTTTCTAAGAAATCGGACAGCTTGACCAAGGCAAAATATAAGACACGTATTTTTTGTTTTTACAGCAAAAAATTTCATGAACTTAGAGCTAATTGAATTTTTTTTACTCTTTTTTTTTAAATATCAATTCTTTTTCTTAACATTCCTTATTTTATTTCTTAAAAAAGCGTAAATCATATATATTAAACTATAGGGTAGAGTGGTCCGAAACCGACCCCCTTAAGCAAAATCAGCTTGAAAAGTGTGTTTAATTTTTTTGTTTGTTTATAAGACATATGCAAGCTTTGAAATAATTGGTAAGGTACATTTTGAGCTGCTGAACATGGTGTTCTGGTTGTTATTGTTGAAAATAACGT
>JAAAKG020194342.1:0-24283 GCA_010014905.2 Druon quercuslanigerum
ACCGGCTCAGGGATCGAACCCCGGACCTCTGAGGTGAAGTCCGAGCGTCTAACCACTGAGCCACCGAGGCTCTTTATTACGAAAATATTTTACCTACTTAAAAAAGTTACGCAATAATTTTCTTTACTCATTTAATATATTTTTTACAATTTCCGAGAGAAATAAAAAAAATCAATATTTCTTTCGGGAAATGCAGTTACAGCAGAGCGGCCAATTCTTCTAACTGTACAAATATATCATTAACTATATTATAAATTGATTTCCTGTGCACATTTTCAAAACTAGGACATACTTGTTATTTGGAATTGAAATTTATTCGTAGAGTTTTACCCAATATTTTGTATCTAAATTTGTATAGACATTAAACAATCACAGAATGATAGAAAAAAAAACAGACATTTTTTAATTTCCGTGAAAAGTGGCAAACCCCCCTCTTTTAATTAAAAAAAATATATTTTTAACAGTTCTACTAAAAAATTCTTTACATATTTATAATATCATGCATCATTTTCGAAAAAAATTTTAAAAATCAATATTTTTAAAGACAAAAATTCTCTTGACACAAGAATGGCTTAGCCCTTATACAAATTATAAAAAAAATTTTTTATAAATATTAATTTGTGAAAAATATTTTTTTTTAAATAAAAGAAGGTGAGGTTTTCCACTTTTCACATAAATTTGAAAAAAATCTTGGTTTATTTTTTTTTATCATTGTGTGATTGTTTACCGTCTATGCAAATTTAGATTCACAGTCATAGGTAAAATTTGAAAAATAAATTTAAATATCAAACGACAAGTGTGTGCTGATTTTGAAACTGTGCATAGAAAATCAATTTGTAATATATTTAATAACAAATGTTTACCGCTAAAAGATTTGACTGTTCTGCTGCAACTGCACTTTTCCGAAAGAAATATTGAATTATTGCATTTTTCTCAGAAACAGTACAAGATATCATAAAGGAGTGCAGAAATTTGCGGCAAAACTTTTTTTATTGTGCAAACTATTTTGTCAACATTTTTTTTATCTTGTTATAAGCAAGAAAAATACAAGAATTCGATTTTATGAAAAAATTTCGCCTGGCCACAAAAGTAATTTCGCCCGCATAAAGCAGGCAAGATATTTTCCTTATAATATTACAAATTCAACAAAAAAGGGAAAAAAATATATGTGTAGGTTTTTTGAGAAAATCAAAATAACACCACAAAAACCACCGACAATTTGTTAGTTTAAAACATTTTATCATTTTTCTAGCGGATTTTGAAAGAAGGCATAACTTCATGAAATTTTTTTAGTTTAACGACACTTATTTTTCAATTTTTCAATTGAAAATCATCGAAAGCTACCATTTTACAGGTTTGTATGATTAAATCCAAAGAAATACGAAACAATATATATGGTTTCACTCTTTGCATTAATACGTTACAAAAAATTAAATTTGCTAATATTAATTACTTATAGGATTTAAGATTTTAGGAAAGGAAGAAATTTTAAACTATACAATGATATTTATATTTTGCGTCATTTAAAAAAAAGATATTTTCAAATGTTAAAAACTAAAAAAACAACGTTTTTCTCGAAAACGCGTAGTACGATTTTTTTCTAAGCTAAATATAACCAGGAGCATTACACGAAACGCGTTCAAAAGAGAAACTGGTTGTGCACTTTTGGCTGGAATTTAATGACGCTAACCGTGAATGGGTAATTTTTTTAATTTTTAATAAAGGTACGAGCTTTTTCATATCTTGGTTCTGTAATATGAAAATTTTCACTTTAAAACTTAACGCTGCAGAGTAACTTCGCTCCTTTTTCACAAAAAAATTTAAAATAGTGTAAATAAATTATTTAAAAATTTATTCTTTACTTATCAATTATAAAAATATAAAAATATCAGTCTGTAACCGAAAATGAAATATTTAAATTTTTCAGTAAAAAACATGATTTTCCGCTAATAAAAATTTAAGCAAAGTGATGAATTTTTAACTGAAGTAATGAACCTCCAACTGGAATAGATGAATTGTAAACCAAAAAGATGCATTTTTTCACAAAATAGTACCAATTTTAACCAAGTAGTTTTATTTGTAATCAAAAAGAATAATTTTTAAACAAGGAGATAAATTTTCAAAAAAACAAATTAATTTTGAAATAGAGAAGATGAATATTCTATCAACAAGACGATGTGAAAAAAACATGAATTTACAACTAAAAAAGACAAAATAGTTCAATTTTCAGTTAAAAAATTAATTTTCAACCAAAATGATAAATTTTTAAGTAGCATGATGAATTTTGAACTGTAACAGTTAAAAAAAATATATTTAACCAAAGAGATGAATTTTTAACTATAATTATTGAATAATAAACTGAACTAGTTACAGTTTTAGTCGAAACAAAATATAATTTTTAAAAACAATTGCAACTGCCAACAGAAGAGTTAATGTTTAAACTAGAATAGTTAAATATTTAGCAAAAAATATTTTAATTTATATTTTTTATTCAGTAGAGAGGAAAAAGGGCAAAGAATATTTTGAATTTTTTAACCAAGAAGATTAATTTTCTTCCAAGAACAAAATTTCAGCTGAAAAAGGTAAATTTTCGACCAAATAATCGATTTTTAACTGAAACAATGATAAGTTTTCAAGAAAAAATAGAATAGTTAAATATTGCGTTAAAAAATTAATTTCAAACAAACACACAAGATTTCAAGAAAATAGTTAAACACAGCAATTAAAAGTTACATTTACAAATGAGTTATCACTGCTATTTAATTTTATATTGCAATTTGAAAAATAAATAAGCGTACTCTCATAAAAGTTCCCAGACCTGAAGAAAAATTTCCTGATATTTACAGATTTTTCCAGGTATATAAAAATTGACTGGCCATTTCAGTTTTTCAAAGTTTTTTTAAGTGTATGGCTATTTTTATGTGGTTCCGTATAAAATCATAAGTGGTCTAAAAGAAATCGTTTTTTTGTAGTTTGTCTACTTTTTATATAAATTCCTTCAATATTTTTGAATTATTTATTTATTTATTCTAATAGATAGCATTTGTGACAAAAAGTTTAAAAATAAAGGGAGAAATAACAATTTTATTATTTTAGTTTTTTACACTTTATTTTATTGTCTTTTGACGTCTAACCGGAAATTTCAGAGTCGACGGGGATTACAGGTATTGTCTGCAGTAGTAGTAGCATCACTATGGCCAGACGTGACATTTATCGGAAGACAATCTCGTTTCTTTTTGCTCGTTTCCACTGCAACTTCCTATCTCTGTAAACAGGCTTTTCTGGCTGAACTCGGTAGAAACAGTTAGGTACTTTTTCACCCTTGAGAGGGCATTCTGCCTTACAGGGCTCGGCAAGAGAATTTAGCCCTAGGGATAGGATTTGAGTAAAAAGTTTATTATCTTCTTTCCCTTCTTACTGACTTCTTTCATACTCAGTTTCATTATTCTGTCTCATTTCACTCTCTTTTAAATTTAAAATCTTGTAATTCATTTATCACCTTTCCACTCATTATTCAAAAATGTTTAAGCATTTTATAATCAATCCAAAAGTTGGATTTTTTAAATTCAAAATGGCGGATCCAATGCGGCGAACGTGAATTATTAAAAATGTTTGGACCTAGAACACATTGGTGATGCTTATTTTCTTAGGTCCATGCATCGAAATATAATGCTTGACTTTAAAAATTTTAAATCGCGGATCCAATATGGCGGAACATAATTATCAAAAAAACCCTCGGGCCCTGAAATAAAGTCTGATTTTCAATTTTTAAAATTGCAGTCTATAATTAAAATTTATTTTTTTTAATAGTATTCGTTCTGTAATATACACTAATAATACCATTTTCATTATTTGCTTAGGCCGCCATGATGAACCCACCATATTGGATCAACCATTTTGAATTTTAAAAATCCCAAACCAGATTCCAATTGAGTGACCCCAAAATCTCAAGTATCGCACATTCTATCAAGATGTCCACCATATTGAATCCGCAATTTTGAATTTAAAAAATTAAATATCAGATTTGAAATCAGCGACCTCGAAAACCTAAGTATCATCAATTTTACCAAGCTTCCAACATTTTTAATAATTTATGTCTGTCATATTGAATCTGGTATTTTTAGTTTTAAAAACCAAACACCATATTTCCATTGAATGAAACTTAAGTATCACCCATTTGATCTAAATCCGAATATTTTTGAAAATTCATATCAGTCATATTGAATCCACGATTTTTAGTTTTTAAAATACAACGTCACATTTCAAGTAAGCGACCCCAAAGACCTAGGTGTATTTCATTTTATCAACGTCCAAGCATATTAAATAATTCATTTACGCCATATTGGATCTAAAATTTTGAATTTTGCAAATCCAACACCATATTTCGATTGACCGACACAAAAAACACATTTTATCAATATCAGAACATTTTTAATGATTCATGTTCGATATATTAAAACTGCTATTTTGAATTTAAAAAATCCCATATCAGATTTGAAATGAGCGACCGTAAACACCTAAGTATCACAAATTTTATCAAGGTCCAAAAATTTTTCATAATTTATGTCCGTCATATTGGATCCGCCATTTTGAATTTTAAGAATTCAACATCAGATTTCGATTAAGCGACATCGAAAACCAAAGTATCACCTATTTTATCAAGATCCGAACATTTTTAATATTTTATGACCGAAATTTTGAATATAAAAAATTTAGCTTGTCCGCCATATTATATTCGGCATTAGGAATTTATAAATTTAACATCAAATTTAAAATCAGCGACCACAAAAACCCACGTGTCATAAATTTGATCAAGGTTCAAACATTTTTAATAATTTATGTCTGCTATATTGGAACCATCAATTTAAATTTAAAAAATCCAATGTCATATTTGAAATCAGCGACCCCAAAAACATAAGTATCATAAATTTTATCAAGGTTCAAATATTTTTAATAATGTATGTCCACTATATGAAATTGACGATTTTGAATATATTAATCCAACAACAGATTTTTAATCGGTGACCCAAAAAAAAAACTAAGAATCGGTAATTTGATAAAGGTTTAAACATTTTTGATAATTCATGTCCGCTATATTGTATACGACATTTGGAATTTATAAATTTAACATCAAATTTGAAATCAGCGACCACAAAAACAAAAGTATTATCAATTTGATCAAGGTTCAAAATTTTTAAGTAAATGATGTCCGCCATATTGGATCTATCAATTTAAATTAAAAAAATAAAACGTCTAATTTGAAATCAGCGACCCCAGAAACCTAAGTATCATCAATTTGATCAAGTTCCAAACATTTTTAATAATATATGTCTACTGTATCGGATAGACCATTTTGAATGTATTAATCCAACATCAGATTTTGAATCAGCGACCCTAGAAAACTAGGTATCGGTAATTTGATAAAGGTTCAAACATTTTTAAGAATTTATGTCCACCATATTGTATCCAACATTTGGAATTTATAAATTTAACAACAAATTGGAATCAGCGACCACAAAAACCTACGTGTCACAAATTAGCTGAAGGTTCAAACATTTTTAATCATTTATGTCCGCCATATTGGATCCATCAATTTAAATTTCAAAAAGCTAACGTCAGATTTGAAATCAGCGACCCCAAAAAGCTGAGTATAATCACTTGGATCAAGGTCCAGACATTTTTAATAATGTATGTCCACTATATGCGATCGGACATTTTGAATATATTAATACAAGATCAGATTTGAATTCAACGATCTCTAAAACTTAAGAGTAACTAATTTTTATCAACGTCTAAACATTTTTAATCATTCATTTTAATTATTTATTTCATCATTTTGGATCCAAAATTTTGAATCGTACAAATTTAACATCAGACTTGAAATCAGCGACCCCAAGAACCTAAGTATCATCAATTTGATTAAGGTCCAAACATTTTTAATTATGTATGTCCACTATATCGGATCCGCCATTTTTAATATTACAAATTCATTATCAGATTGAAATTCAACAATCTTTAAATCCTAAGTGTATCTAATTTTTATCGAGGTCTAAACATTTTTATTCATTTATTTCCGCCATATTGGATCGGAAATTTTGAATCGTATAAATCCAACATCAAATTTGAAATCAGCGACCACAAAAACCTACGTCTCACGAATTTGCTCATGGTTCATCGGATCAGCCATTTTGAATACATTAATCAAGCGTCAGATTCTTAATCAGCGATCCCAAAAAACTAAGTATCGGTAATTTGATCAAGGTGCAAACATTTTTAAGAATTTATATCTGCTATATTGTATCCGGCATTTGGAATTTATAAATTTAACATTAAATTTGAAATCAGCGACCACAAAAACCTACGTCTCACAAATTTTATCGAGATCTAAACATTTTTCATAACTTTTTTCCGTCATATTTTATCACAAATTTTGAATCGTACAAATCCATCATCTGATTGGAAATCAGCGACCCTGAAAGCCTTAGTATCATTAATTTGATCAAGGTCCAAACATTTTTAATAATGTATGTCCACTATATCGGATCCGCAATTTTTATTATTACGAATATATTTTCAGATTTGTATTCAATAATCTCTAAAAGATAAGTGTAACTAATTCGTATCGAGGTCTAAACATCATTCATTTCTGCCATATTGGATCCGAAAGTTTGAATCGTACAAATCCAAGGTCAGAATTGAAATCAGCGACCCCGAAAACCTAAGTATCATCCATTTGATTAAGGTCCAAACATTTTTAATAATGTTTGTCCACTATATCGGATCGATCATTTTGAATATATTAATCCAACATCAGATTTTTAATCAGAGACCCCAAAAAACTAAGTATCGGTAATGACAAAAGCTTCAAACATTTTTAGAAATTTATATGAGCCATATTGTACTAGGCATTCGGAATTTATAAATTTAACATCAATTTTGAAATCAGCGACCACCAAAACCTACTTCTCACAATTTTTATCGAGATCTAAACATTTTTAGTCATTCATTTCCGCTATATTGGATCCGAAATTTTGAATCGTACAAATCCAGCATCAAATTTGAAATCAGCGACCACAAAAACCTACGTCTCACAAATTTGCTCAAGGTTCATGGGATTGACCATTTTGAATATTTTAATCAAACATGATATTTTTAATCAGCGACCCCAAAAAATAAGAATCGGTAATTAGATAAAGGTTCAAACATTTTTAAGAATTTATATCCGCCATATTGTACTAGGCATTTAAAATTTATAAATTTAACATCAAATTTTAAATCAATGACCACAAAAACCTACGTATCACAAGTCTTATAGAGACCTAAGCACTTTTAATCATTTATTTCCGCCATATTGGATCCGAAATTTTGAATCGTACAAATCCAACATCAGATTTGAAATCAGCGACCCCAAAAACCTAAGTATTATCAATTTGATCAAGGTTCAAAATTTTTAAATATGTTATGTCCGCTATATTGGATCCATCAATTTAAATTTTTAAAATCCAACAAAAATTTAAAATTTTACATCAGCGACCACAAAAACTTACGTGTCACAAATTTGATCAAGGTTCAACAGTTTTTAATAATTTATATTCGCCATATGGGATCCATCAATTTGAATTTAAAAAATCCAACATCAAGATTTGAAATCAGCGACCCCGAAAATCTAAGTATCATCAATTTGATCAAGGACCAAATATTTTTAATAATGTATGTCCACTATAGCGGATCGGACATTTTGAATATATTAATACATCAGATTTTTAATCGGCGACGCAAAAAAACTAAGTATCGGTAATTTGATAAAGGTTCAAACATTTTAAAGAATTTATATCCGCCATATTGTATCCGGCATTTGGAATTTATAAATTTAACGTCATATTTGAAATCAGCGACCACAAAAACCTGCGTATCACAAGTTTTATCGAGAGTTAACCATTTTTAATCATTCATTCCCGCTATATTGATCCGAAATTTTGAATTGTACAAATCCAACATCAGATTTGAAATCAGTGACCCCAAAAACCTAAGTACTATCTATTCGATCAAGATTCAAAATTTTTTAATAATTTATGTCCGCCATATTGGATCCATCAATTTGAAATTTAAAAATCCAACGAAAATTTTAAATTTTAAATCAGCGACCACAAAAACCTATGTGTCACAAATTTAATCAAGGTTCAACAATTTTTAATAATTTATATTTGCCATACGGGATCCATCAATTTGAATTTAAAAAATCAAACGTCAGATTTGAAGTCAGCGACCCCGAAAACCTAAGTATCATCAATTTGATCAAGGTCCAAACATTTTTAATAATGTACCATATGTCAACTATATCGGATCGGACATTTTGAGTATATTAATACATCAGATTTTTAATCGGGGACCCAAAAAAAGCTAAGTATCGGTAATTTGATAAAGGTTTAAACATTTTTAAGAATTCATGTCCGCCATATTGTATTGTCTTCCAACGAAACATTTTTAATAATTCATGTCCGCAACATTGAATTAGTCATTTTGAGTTTTTTAAAATCAAACGCATAGAAGTTCCCCCAAACTGTTAGGCATAAGAATTTTAAAGTATTCACAGTTATACATAATCCTTATTATAATTATTTTTTTTTTTAAATAATTTCAGTTAAATCCAAAAATTATAAATGCTTCTTTTGAAATCGGGTCCGACTTTTTGTAATATTTAACAACTGAAATCTAATCTAAAATATTCATTCTTACGTTTGAAAGCCTGTGAACCAATCTGACTCTTAATCAGAATGAAAGGCTGGAGAAACTTTCATGTGTCTTAATAACACGGAGCGACCCAAGAGTAACAGCCCTCTGCATTCAAATCGCAAGTGCAAGATAATAATAATACTTTTTCGTTGATTTTCAAGTTATTAATTTTGCTCTTTAGATTCAAATTATTGAATTTTAAAGTTAGCGATGCACAATTTGAATATTCATTATTTTCAACGACTTATTTATGATATATTGGTCCCCTTTAAAACTTCTATAATTTCGATTAAAAATTATAGTTCTGAATGTTTCGAAATTCAAATTGTTCAATGATGTAGTTTGAAATTCAAATATTACAAATATCAGGGCTTAACTCTATTGTTGAACATTTGTGAATTTTCAGAAAAAATTCCTGCTTTTAATATTAAAAATTCTCTTTTTTTTAATTCTACTATCTTAGAAGAGATTTCATTATTTTTTTGAAAAATCATGATTGTAGATTGAAAATTGAAAGTTTTGGTTTAAAAATTTAAGTATTTTGTTAAAAAGTCGTCTTTTTCGGTCGAAAATTCAAGTATTTTATTGAAACCTCGTCTATTTAGACAGGAAAATTGTCTTTTTATATTGAAAATTTATCTTTTTCTTCACATTTTTCCAGAAAAAATTAAAAGTTTTGGTTGAAAATTCGAGGATTTTGTTAAAATATGATCTTTTCTGGTCGAAAATTTAGCTTTTTTGTTGCAAGTTCGTCAATTTGAAAAAAAAGTCCTGGTTTTTGATATTAAGAATCTATCTCTTTTTAAGAAACTTTTACTGTCTCAAAAAAAATTAATTAATTTTTTTATATTTCATGTTTGCAATTTAAATATTTAACGATTCGGTATAAAGTTAAAGCATTGTATTAAGAAGTCATATTTGTTTTCAGACTGTAAAGAATTTTTTTGAACATTCGTCTATTCAGACGGAACATTCGTCCTTTAAGATTAAAAATTCATCTTCTTTTGTTAAAAATTCTACTGTAAGGTAGTATAACTAAACTTTGATATTAAAGAAAATTAATAGTTTTATAAAAGCTCAGACATGAATTTTTATTAAAAGGATTTTCTTCAAAGCGATTTTTATTAAATTGGTTAGTACAACGATAATTGTAAATTCCAAGATAGACCCTTCACAAGAAAACAGCAATTTATAATATGAGAAAATTGTGCATCTAAGTGCAGAAAAATCTCGAGAATTCCTCTCTCTCTCTCTCGTCACATTGCTTATTTTCTTCTACCTTCAATTTTTCGCACTTTTCCGCTCTCAATATTCCTTATAAATTTCTATACATGAGAAGATATCCCTGAGGCTAAGCGAGCCTTTCAACATGCAATTTCCGAACTAGGGATAGAGCACTTCCGGAGACAACCAGGGTTCTTCTCAACTCTTCCCGGCAATTGAGTATTCTAGAGACTTCCATCGCGATATTTCATATTATTATTCGGACATCTTTACAAGCATTTTTCTATGTCCAAATAGGGTCGAAAGAACTAGAAAATTTCTATTTTATTTTTCAAATTTTTTACGAGTACTCGCATAGGACTTATGTCAAAAAGTACTGCTTAAATAGAACTGAAGTACCAACGAAATTTCAATGTTTACTGTAAACTTTAGAGAAATTCTAATACTTTTTCAATCGGATATGATGAAAATGTAATAAAGTATTAAAAATTGGTATATCTTTTTTGATAAAATAACTTTTTTCATTTTTATTTTTGATGTAATTTTAATGATAAAAATCAAAACTGCGTTTGAAAAGCGATTTATAAAAAATTTATAGATCTTTTTCGGGTAAACAGTTTTTGTTAAATCTTTTTTTTTCTTTGGCAACTTTCGTCGTTTTTCCACAAATTAAAAAAATTTATTTCTTGTTCATTCATAATGTGTCCCTTGAGATTTATTTCCGCTTAAATATTAAACAAACAAAAGAATCTCAACCTTAATATTTACAAGCATTTACAACTATGTACATAAAGTCCTACATCTAGTTCCTTATATCTATTTCCTGTGATAGCGCTATTTAGGACCTTTTAGGAAACGATCGAGCGAGCGAGCGATCGAAAGCGAGAGTGCAAGTACAAGGGAGGGAGAGAGAAAGAAAGAGAGAGAGAGAATGAGAGTGCAAACGCATCTTAGTCTACTTATGCTATTACATATCCATTATTCACAATCTTTCGCTTCTAATCTAGGCGACTTCCGTTTTCTTATTTTTTTCACTTTGTTGTCCTTCAATTCGCCATTTTTTTACATGCACTCTTTCATTCACTATCATTCGCTTCTCTAAAACCCTCCAACTCCTTCATCTACTCTTCTCCTAAACCATCCTCCCCTAGAATCTTATCCGCATTCTTTTGCGAGCTTTCTTTATCTTGCTTTCCTCTCCTACATCCTTCCCATACGTGGTCCCATGTTTTCCCCTCCCATTCACATATTCTACACCTTCTGTTCTCTTTCCTTTCCCAATACATCCCCTCTCTTCCCACGTTGAAAGATTTTTAAACTAAGAGGTTATTTTATAATCACGTATCATGCAAAAATGTAATTAGTTGCCTTTAAAGCTCATTTACAACTCAACTTCCTCGAGGAAGATGTGTTTTTTACACCTCGCGCACTTGGAGGTTAGTTTATAATGACAGATCATGAACAAGATTGGTTGGTTACTTCCAAGATTTATTTAGGACTTAACTTTCTGGAGGAAGAAATATTTTTTGCACCTAGTGCAAACTAAATTTATTGGGACGATCGTCCTGACCTACCGTAGTCGACCTGGGGTAGCATTTCTGATATCAAAATTTTTAATAGGAACTTCCAGAGCCCCTTACAGGCTGCAAATTGCAGACTGAAAGTTAGTGGAATTTCTACGGAAATTCATCAAAATTTCCAACCAGCATTTCCGTGGAGTACTTTCCAAGGAATCTTTCTGCGTGGGTTACCTTGTTTTCCAATCTAAATCTTGATGTTACGGTCCACCTTCTCTCTCCCCATCCCTTTTCTAAATACTTTTGTAAACCTTTCTTTTTCGTCATCATGTACCATTTATTGTATTTTGATTCCTCAAGCATTCCCCATCTTTCTATTAATTATCTTTTCCTGTCCTTTTTTCCAATTCCTCATAGTTTAATCTAGTCCCGTCTTCTATATCTCTATCATTAAACAACACCCTGCTTTCCTTTTCTCATATCGTTAATTCTATCGCCCATTCTCCCCTTTCTTCTACCTACATCAACACTTTCTCGCCAACTGCTTCAACCCAGCTTCATCTCAAATATCCATCCCGTCTTTCCCGCTCTGATACTTAATTTATCCTTTGCTCTTCTTCTCTCACCATATTACCTGGCGACGTCCAATCTACCCCTAATGTCCACCTTATATACCTTCCTAGTAAACTCTCAATACCTCTTATTTCTTTCCATTCCCACATATAGATATGAGGATACCAACGTATCAACATTCTTCTTCTCCAATTTTATTTAACCTTCTTTTTCCTATTCCCCATATATGTTACCCCTGCTGCTTTGTTATCCTTTCTCTTATGTGATCTCTATGATCTCCATTCTTTTGCAAAATATATCCCAAATATTTAAACTCCTTCACTTATTCTACCTTTATTCCCTTCCATCTCCCCGTCCATTCTTTCTACCTGCACCCTCCTTTTCTAAACCTCATTATCTTTGTATTTTCTACATCTAAGTTCAGCTTTTTCTCATGTAAGTATTTCTCTAATTCTGTAATTAGGCCAGCCATCCCTTCTTTATCCTCTTCCATTAGAATTATGTCGTCTGCGTATGTCAGTGTATATATCTTTTCCTTCCCAATATTAACTCCTCCCCACCCTTTTATCCTCATTTCTTCTTCCAAGTCTAATATTAATATATTAAATAAAAGTGGGCTCAGATGACATCCTTGCCTCTCTCCTCTTACCACCTTTACCCTGATTTTTATCTCTCGTAAAACTTTCGATACTCTCTTCATTAATCCCTCTCTTATCATCTTTTTCATCATAATTTTTTCTATTTTACCTCGGTCTAATGAGCCAACCGCTGCCTTTAAGTTCACGAACATTAATATCATTGCCCTCTTTTCCCTTTTAATCCTTTTATTTACTAGATAGTTCAGAACATATATGTTGTCCATCATACCCATTCCCTTTCTAAACCCTGTCTGATTCGGTGGCTCTATTTTTTTCCCTCAACTTCTTTTTTCACTCTCTCTGACAAAACAGTTACATATACTTTATACAGTGTAGGCACCAAAGTCACACCCCTATAATATTTAACCTCCTCTCCTTTGCCTTGCTTCACTATTCGTATTACTACTCCTTCTTTCTATAACTCTGGCCACTCCTCTCCTCTACATACTCGATTACACGTCATCCATGCCCATTCCTCTAGTTCTGTCCTTTCATATTTCCATACTTTATTTTGAATCTCATCTATACCAGGTGCCTTTCCATTTTTAATTATTCCTAACACCATGACTATTTCTTCCCTTGTTATATTCTCTTCTTCATATCTTTCATTACCATATTTTTCTTCCTTCCTAAAATTTCTCTCTACTTCCTTCTAGCAAATCCAAAAAATATTTTTTCCATTTTAACATTGCAATATCTTGGTTTACTCATTTTCTTCTTCTTTCTCTATTTACTACCGTCCATACCTCTTCTTCAATCCTAGGCTTCTTCGCCTCTTCCGCCAACCTTTTATTCTCTTCCTCTTTCTTTTGATCACACAACTCCGAATACTCTTTCTTCTTCTCCTATATTCTTCCTAATAACTTTTTTATTTTTCTCCACTTTCTTAATTCCTTTCTGATCTCCTTCTTTTCCTCTTTACAACCCTCATCCCATCCATTTGTATTCCCCTCTTTACTAACCTTAATTTTGGCTGTGCACTCTAATCCTCTTTTTATTTCTCCTATCTTTTTTTTCATCACGTCGTCTACATTTCCCTCTCCCATTTTGTTATTTCTTACCTTATCTCTAAACTGTTCATATCCTTGCCTTGGCCAATCCCCTTTTCTAATTACCTTCTTCTTTTCTCTACTTTCTTAATTCCTTACTGACCTCCTTCTTTTTCTCTTTACAATCCTCATCCAATCCATTTATTTTCCCCTCTTTACTAACTTCATTTTTGTTTGTGCACTCTAATCTTCTTTTTATTTCTCCTATCATTTTCTCCATCTCCTTGTCCACATTTTCCTCTCCCACTTTGTTTTTGTTACCTTTTTTCTAGACTGCTCATATCCTTGCTTTGGGCAATCCCTTTTTCCAATTACCTTTTTCTTTTCTCTACTTTCTTAATTCCTTACTGACCTCCCTCTTTTTCTCTTTACAATCCTCATCCAATCCACTTATTTTCCCATCTTTACTTACTTCATTTTTGTTTGTGCACATCTTCTTTTTATTTCTCCTATCATTTTGTCCATCTCCTCTTCCACATTTCCCTCTCCTATTTTGTTATTTCTTACCTTTTCTCTAAACTGTTTATATTCTTGCCTCGGCCAATCCCCTTTTCCAATTACCTTCATTTTTCTCTACTTTCTTAATTCCTTACTGACCTCGTTCTTTTTCTCTTTACAATCCTCATCCAATCCACTTATTTTCCCATCTTTACTATCTTCATTTTTGTTTGTGCACTATAATTTTCTTTTTATTTCTCCTATCATTTTCTCCATCTCCTCGTCCACATTTTCCTCTCCCATTTTGATATTTCTTACCTTTTCTCTAAACTGTTCATCTGCTTGCCTTGGCCAATCCCCTTTTCCTACACTCTTCAACTTTGCACACTTTTTATGCATCTTGTTGTTACTTTCTTCTCCCTCTAATGTCACTATCAAGGGAAAGTGATCCAAATCGACGTAATCACCTACCTCTAGTTTATTGACCTTCTCTCTTACCTCATCATCCACCTCATCTCCTCATTCAGTGCCTTATCTTTTGATTGTCTTCCTCTCTCTTCTCCCCATTCCCTTCCTCCTCTATCTCCTGTTCTCAAATTAAAATCTCCACCTATTATAAGCCTAATCTCTTCTTTATTTTCTTGCATCATTTCTTATAACTTTTACGAATGTTACGAATAAAACAAAAAGTACGCGTTCTATCAAGAATTGATTCTTAACAAATTTGTAGATCTTTCTTAGCATTAAAATTTTTTTTAATTCATCTTTTTTCATATCCTGCATAGCTTGATCACAAAATAGAATTTTTGGTTTTTCATTATTTTTTGTGCAATTAAAATTTGAATTTTAAACTTTGAAAAAAAATTAAACACGTTGTTATGATAATCTTGCAGGGCTTTTAAAAGGTCATGTTTTTCTTCTCTTCAAATTTTCAAATTTTGATTTTCGTATTATTTTTTGAAATTTTGTAAATGCTATAACACTGAGAATTTTCTTTTTATCGAAAAACGTCGTTGGGACAAATTGGTGTCGTGTTTCCAGACAGACGGCCGAACGGACAGATAGGCAGACGCCATCGTAAAAACTTGATTTTTGGACTCAGGGAAAATTTTGATTTGAAAATGATTTTCGGTCTCGAAACGTGGAGATCCGTTGAAAAACTGTGGTGTCAAAATTCTGCCAATTCTAATAGTTCTCAATCATAAATGGTGTAAATGTAAAAATGAAGTGAAACTTTTTCTGTTTTTTGTGATATCAGAGTTGGGTAGTAACTTGTTAAAAGAAACTAAGTTACTAAAAAGTTACGATAATTGTAACCTTTAGGGTAACTTTGTTACTTTTAAAAAAGTAACTTATAACAAAACTTATTTACAACTTTTCTGTGATCTAGAACTTCAATTCTAGTTACTTTGAGGTTACTTTGGGTTTCTTGTATATTTACTAATAAGAGAGATTAATGGATCAGTTTAGGTAGAAAATTAGTCTCTTTTAATTAAGGATTCAGCAATTTTGAAAAAATTTATCTTTTTAGGTGAATGCAATTGTGATTACTTTTAAATTAAAATCTTTTTATTGTTGAAGCAATATCAACTTTTATATTTATCGTTGAAAATTGATCTATTTTGATTAGACATGTTACTACTTAGTTGAAAATTACTATAGTTTGTCCGAAATTCAACGATTATGGTAGAAAGTTCAACTATTTGTTAAAAAAGTAACTTTTTTCTTGAAATTTCATATTTGATTCAAAAATGCAACTTTTTAATAAAAAATCCATTTTCTGACTTAAAAATTCCACAATTTACTGGACGCTTTATTTTATTATTTTTGTTTTAAATTCGGCTTTTTCGTTTCAAAATTTCTCTCATTTTTTCAAAAATTCTTCTCTTTTGGTTGAATTCATCTCTCTTGGATTTAAAACTAAAATTTTTTTTTTAAATATCAACCCTTATATTTTTATTTTTTGATGTTATGGTTTCGACCAGCCGAAATGTATTAAATAATTTGATCTTAATTTTGTTTATCAACTGGGCTACAATAAATATTTTTTAAATATTGATATTGACTTCTAAATTATAAAAAAATTGTTCTGAAGCACCGCTGGGATCCAAACCCAGTACTTTCAGATTTCCCGTCTGATACTCTTATCCATTAAGCCACGGAGAGTCTAAAATAATTTCCTCTCAATCTCTAAAAGTTGAATTCCGACGCAATTCCTTATGTTTGCAAGATTAGTTTTTCAAGCATTTGATTTTTTAAATATTTTTTGATTTATGGTTTTGACCAGACAAAATGTATTGAATAATTTGATGACAGAGAACTTTTTTCACAATTTAAAAATAAAAATAAATATTCAATATATATTGATCTCAAAACAGTACACAGTAACAATTAATAATAAATAATATAATTAATTTTATCATGTCCAAAACATAACATCAAAAAATATGAAAAATTCGAATTCTTGAAAAATTAATCTTGCAAGTATAAGGAATTATGTCGGAATTCACCTTTTAGCGATCGTGAAGAAAGTAAGCTTATCTCTCCGTAGCTTAGTGGGTAAGAGCATCAGACAGAATCCATTACAGAATAGGTCGCTGATAAAATATGTTATTTTTCAAAGAAAATAAGGTGACAATCATTTTTTATTCTGAAACAAAAAATCAATTTTTGCGAAGTAATGAAAATTTTAATTTTTAGAGAAGTTTTTCATAAAGGCACCAAATTTTTTACAATGTATATATTTTGTTCTAATTGAGATATTTTGTTTTTCTTCGAATCATCTCGTAGAGTTTGTGGTCCTTTTTTAAAAAACAGTAAAAAAAATTTTTAATTTAATAAGTCCCCTATTTTTTTGTGTCCTTAAGTTGATATTCTAGATGCAGTTAATTCTTCATAGGTACAACTGAGTACTTTTTAAAAAAGAAAAAAAATGGAAAAGAATACTTGCAATGATGATTTTTAATTATTTGAAAAATATGCACTTAAGGCTCAGAATTACATACATATTTCTCTTTAAGAAGTTTTCAGAAAATCACGTCATGATACCTAAACGAATTAAAAGTAAACAAAAAAATAAGAATTAATTTTTTTAAATAACAATATCAATTTTAAATTCAAATCTCTTACAGATTGTGTAAATTTAAAAGAAAAACTTTGTTGTCAGAAAAAAAATTATCTTGAGCAAAAAAATACTTTAGCCCGCATTACACCGTATAAAAACCGCATGAATGTTAAAAAAAAACCTAAATATCTCAACTAGAACAAAAGTGATACAGATTTTAAAAAACTTTGTGCTTTTTAAATAAAATTAAAAACTCAAATCCTCAACTTCACGAAAATTTATTTTTTCAAAATAAGAAATAACATTTTTTATCAGCGATCGATCCCGTGATTTTAAGTAGCACTGCCCGTCTGATTAGACATAGATTCGAACGTTTATTAAAAAAACCAGAAATTTTGATTAAAATAATCAGAATATCAATTACATTAACCAGAAAAAATGGTGACATACTTAACCAGAATTTTTCTGATCGATTTAACCAGATAGTTTTTGAGCGTTTGGAAATTCTTTTGCAGAAAATTCATCTCTTTGGCTTAAAAACGCAACAATTTAGTAGCATTTTTTTTCTTTTTGTTTAAGAATTCGGCTTTTTCCTTTTAAAATTCATCTCTTTGGGTAAAAAAATCTCTTTTTTTTTTTGTTGAAAATTTAACTATTTTGGTCGAAAATTAATGCAATATATTTGAGAATTTAGCTATTTTGTTGAAGATTCGTTTTTTCTCTTTAAATTCAACTGTTTTTGATTTAAAATAAAAATATTTTTTGGTTTAAATAATATAAATTATCATAATTTTTGTTGAAGATTCATCTATTTTAGTTAAAAGTCTTTTGTTAGAAATTTAACTACAATATTTTGTTAGAGAGTTCAACTATTTGGTTGAAAGATAAAGAAAATTTTTGTTGAAATTTCATATTTTCGGTTTGAAATTTTAACTATTTTGTTAAAAAAATTTGTTTTTGGTTCTCTTTTAATACGAACATTTCTGTAGAAGGTTGCACTATTTTGTCAAAAAAATGTATCTTTTCTTGTTTAAAATTTAGTTTTTTAGTCACTTGTTTGAAAGTTAAACTGTTTCTTTCAAAGTTTATTTGTTTGATTGCAAATTCATTTTTTTAATTGAAAAATTAATATTTTAGGTTTGCGAATTTTACTCTTTTATTGAAAAATGATGTTTATGGTTTCAAAATTCATCTCTTTTGGTACAAAAATTTCTGTAAGGGGTTCAGCTATTTTTTCTAAAATTTACTTATTTGGTTGAAAATTAATCTCTTTGTTGTAAAATCAACTTTTTCATTCAAAACTTATCTTTCTGCTTTAAAAATGGTAGAGAATTTGGCCATTTGGTTTAAAAATAACTTGTTTGTTGAAAATTAATGTTTTTGGTATGAAAATTGAACCATTTGGTTCAAAATTCATGCATTTTGTTAAAACTTTAACTGATTTCTTATAAAGTTCAACTATTTGATTAAGAAGTAACTTTCTTCTTCTGCAGTTTAAAGTGTTACAGTTTGAAATGCATCAGTTTAGAGTATCTTCATTGTCCGTTGTACATTGACAAAGTATGTCTTCATTGTCATTAGCTTTAAGTATATCAGTTGTTGCACTTTATATTGTTGCATCTCACAATCCTCCAGTTTAAAGTGCTGCAGCTGAAAGTGGTGCAATTTGGAGTGCTACAGTTAAAAATGCTGCAGCTCAAACTGGCGCAGTCTGAAATGCAGCAGTTTAAAGTATTACAGTTTAAAATGCTGTGGATTGAAATGTGGTACTTTGAAGTTCTGCAACTTACATTGTTGCACTTTAAATTGCTGCATTTAAAAGTGTTCCAGTTTAAAGTTCTGCCATTTGGTGTGCTCAATTTGAAAATTCTGCAGTTTAAAGTTCTACAGTTTGATAAGCATTAGTTTAAAGTATTATCTTCAGCTTAAAGTAATCTTCATTGAACATTGTACATGGACAAAGTATGTCTTCATTGATATAAGTTTAAATGATATCAGTTTGAATGGCTGCAGTTTGAAATGCGTTAGTTTAAAGTACTGTAGTTTAAATTTTTGCACCTTATATTGTTGCATCTCAGAATGCTCTAGTTTATAGTGCTGCAGCTGAAAGTGGTGCAATTTATAGTGCTTCAGTTCAAAATGCTACAGCTTAAACTGGCGTGGTATGAAATGCAGTAGTTTAAAGTATTGCAGGTTAAATAGCTGTAGATTGATGTGTGGCAGTTTAAAGTGCTGCAACTTAAATTGTTGCACTTTAAATTACTCCATTTAAAAGTGTTGCAGTTTAAATTTTAATCATTTGGAGTGCTGCATTTTGTTTAAAGTATTATCTTCAGCTTAGAGTATTCTTCATTGTACATTATATAATACATGGACAAAGTATGTCTTTATTGTTATCAGTTTAAATTATATCAATTTGAATGACTGCAGTTTGAAATGCGTTAGTTTAAAGTGCTGTAGTTTAAACTGTTATACTTTATATTGTTGCATCTCACAATGGTACAGTTTAAAGTGCTGCAGTTGAAAGTGGTGCAATTTGGAGTGCTACAGTTGAAAATGCTACAGGGTAAACTGGCGTGGTCTGAAATGCAGCAGTTTAAAGTATTACAGGTTAAATTTCTCTAGATTGAAGTATAGCAGTTTAAAGTGCTGCAACTTAAATTGTTACACTTTAAGTTACTGCATATAAAAGTGTTCCGGTTTAAAGTTCTGCAATTTGGAGTGCTGCATTTTGTTTAAAGTATTATCTTCAGCTTAAAGTAATATTCATTGCACATTGTATAATACATGGACAAAGTAAGTCTTCATTGTTATCAATTTATATTATATCAGTTTAAATCGCGACAGTTTGAAGTGCGGTACTTTAAGGTGATGTAATTTGTGTAGTTTGTCATATTCTGTTTGGCGTTCTAAACTACATTCATCCTAAGGCGTGTCATTGGAGAATCCAAAATAGAGCTCCACTGATAGTACATTAAGTTCCCAGTACTGTTGGGATCTATTTGGATGTTCGCATTAACAATATTTTCTACTTTAATTTCCGAACAATATACCAACTATTTTGTGTTTCAATTTCCAAATAAAGCATCACCGTAAATTCGCTAAGTTTGTACGTGTTGTTGTTAGATTATGTTTGGATCTTCTAACACTGCAAGCTGCTGGGATTCTCCAACAAAATCTTAATTGGACTTTGTTTGGATTCATACATCGAATTTTATCAAAGACCCGAATCTTGTCAGTTTTTTAAAACAAATCTGAATTGATTTCTGTTTGAAAATGCAAGTAGAGTTTCACTGATGGTGCTCTGAGTTCTCCTTTCTTTAGGGATCTGTTTTGATTTTGGAAGACTGTGAAACGTACTTGGATTTCTAAACTTAATCTGAGTTCAATTCTGTTTAAATTCTCAAACGGAAGATTATAATCGTGCACCAAGTTCTAGTTGTTGTTAGGATTTATTTGTCTGTTCCTACACCGTAACCTACTGCAATTTACTTGGATTTTCATACAAAAATCAATTAATATTTAATTTGAAAAGCCAATTAGGTTACATTATTCAAAAATTCAAATTGAACTCAATAGGAAGTAGGGCCTAAAGTACAATTGGTAAGATATTAAATTTGCATAAACAAACAAATTTAAATTTAGTTTGAAAATCCGAGTAGGTTACAGTATTCGAAAAACCAAAAATATCCAGAATGTGTTGGTAAATCCAACTAGATTACAGCGGTAGAACATCTAAATAGATAGAAACTGAAACTGACGCTTAGTGCTCCATCGGCAAAATTCGATTTAGAAATTCAAGCAGCATCCCATTTAGGTTTTGTCTGCAAATCCAAGTACGTCACGGTATTGGAACAACTAAACAGATCCTAGATTAAATTAGGACTTCTTGCGTGAAATCGAAATAAGATTTTGCTTGAAAATCCAACTTGGTTACAGTATAGGAACATTCAGACAGATCCCAAAAGATAACAATACTTTCTATTATGTCATACTGATGTCTTTTGTTATCCAAAATTTAAAAAAAAATCCTTTTTCAGATAATTATACTGCAAAGCGTTGTATTAGTCTGATTTCTTTTGAAGATGGCTCAAATTGAAGATCATGCTATGCAGAAGTGCAATACAAAATTTTCCATGACATACTGTTATTTCTGTTGTCATCAAAGATTTAAAAAAATTAAAATAAAGAAATTTCGTTTTTTTAGACGACTGCGGTCGAAGCTTTCCTATTTTTTCGGGAATGGCTCAAATTGAAGGTCTTCAAATGTAGATGTCAATTATAATATTAAATTTGCTATCTCATTTTTTTAATTTTCTGTTATCAGTGTATACAAAAATGAGGAAAAAGTGGAAATTTTCTTTTTTTTTAGATTACTAAATGCTACAGTACTTTCTGTCCGTCAGATTGTCTTCGAAGATAGCTGCAATTATTCTTGAAATGTAGAGATCCTAAAAAAATATAACTTTACATGTCGTAGTGATTTTTTTGTTATCTAAGGTTAAAAAATAAGGAAAATTAAGAAATTTAATTTTTAGACCACTATATTCTATAAGCTTTGCACTAGTACAATTTCTTTTGGAGTTACTCAAATTGAAGGTCTTGGTATGTTTAGAAATGTGCTTTGAAAAATAAGGTTTTCTATCATTGTCTTTGAATATACCTGAAATTGAATGATTTGACATGAAGATGTGTACTAAAAAAGTAAATTTTCTGTGTTAGTGCATTGCTTTTCGTTAAAAGTTTTTCAAATTTAGAGATCTAACATGAAAAGAACGTTTTTGAAATTGCATTATTCAAGAAATAAAAATATTCTCTGAAACCTTCTGTTAAGGTAAATCTTCTTTTGTGACAAAAGGATGTTTCTTGACTTAAATGAATTTCCTTTTAACTTTAAGGTAGAGATGATTTTCATTTGTCTCAACAGGAATCCTTTTTCAGCAAAAAATTTCCTTATGTGCCTAGCTTCGCCTAATCTTGCAGCAATAATTATATTTATCTAAAAATATATTCACGTCCTTCAAAACAAAACAGGCAATAGGACGATGCTTTTCTTTTAAGACAACATTTCCTGTTAGCGAAAACGTGTTTAATTGTTAAACAATGTTGGAAAATTGTTTAGATTTCGGAATTTTAATAGGAGAAGCAAGAGAAAAAAAATGCTTTCGCCTTCTAACACCATCTGATATTTTATGAGCATTTTTATATTTATTCATTTTTACGATCTACTGCAAGCAAGTAAACATTGTTTATTTCATGTTCTTAAAATCGAAATGATAAAAAAAAACTATTTTGTCCTATACAAAATTTAAATTTAACAAATATTTGAACTATATTATATTCTGTGGAGTTTCCTCATTCACAATTTCACAATAAAAATGAGCAAATTCATTTTATTTCTTCCAATTGCAATTTTATCTTCAGTTATGGGTTAATTATATAAACCAACTAATTGCTATAAATATTAAGTAGATTTTAATGAGATTTCTCAAGAAATTATCAGAGAATCTACAAAGAGGGCAGCTTTAGCCATTTTACTTTTACTCCACCCTCTTTCCCGTGAAGATAATCTTGCCGGGTAGTTATCTGAAACGACCGCGAAAGAAGTCGTTGGTAACCAGTAAAAGGAGAACATCTTCCATTTCACGGCAACAAAACGCGCATACGGAATCAACCAGTCTGCTTCAGCATCGGACACATATTTCCAGGAACGTTTCGTGACCCATTGGCGTTCTTGTCTACTGAACAGAATTGCGTCTTCTCTATAAATTCGATGTTTTCTCGGCAATGTGGAGATACTTTCGACAAACGGAAACACCTTTTTTACGAGTTTCCGGCCAAGGTCCTGTAGATTGCATTCCTTCGAAAGTTGATAGCGGATAGAAGCGGCCCTGCTCTATTCTACTTTGAAGAGAATAACGGCCGATTATTATGTGTTAATTAAAAAATTTTTATGCCTACGTAGCAGGCTCTTGCTCTCAGTTCTTAAAACGGACTTTATAGTACGGAGAGAATAGACAAGAACTTTTTATGTCCAGCTTTTGTTGCCTTTATCACTTTCTTTATATTTCTTTGCTTTTATTCCTATCATTACCTTTATCCTTTCAGCTTTTATGGTCCCGATTTTGCAGAGTTGAACTTTAGAATTTATTAGGATTAGACAATGTTACAAGAGGTATTTTTTGTTAGTTGGCTCTGCGAAAGATTTGTTTAAATTCCAATAGATTAGTTGAAAAATAAATTTTGCTGATTTGAAGAAAATATCGTTGATTTTGCACGGAAAAGAAGAGTTGATTAAAAATCCAGTGACTTTGTATTATTATATTGTCTTAGACAAGAAACCCAAATTCTAAGCAACAGTCGCTGCAAATTTAAAATACAATTTCTCAAACCAAAAAAGATATTTTAAAAATTATTATTATACAATCTTAATTTTTTATAATTAATAAAACTCATTTCTTAAACACAGGCACATACACCTGTAATCGCACGCTTGGACGCTGTGAAAAAACGCTCTTTCTGAGGATTCGAAATCCTATCTAAACTACTTAAAACCGTGTATAAATCCGTCGCAGCAAGTCATACTCAATGTTTCATTAAAGAAAGCTATTTTGTGATTCTTAATAAGTAGTTTCAAGACAAACTAAAAATTCTCAAGTGATTATAATAACTAAATGTTATGAGTTGCGAAAAGTTGTTGCACTCTCTGTTACTTTGAAATAAGCTATTTTCTGATGCTTAGTGAGTATTTTTAAAGCAAATTAAAAATCGTCGAAAAATTATAATAAAAAAATGTTATGAGTTGCTAAAGTTTGTTGCACTCTCTGTTTCTTCAAAGACAGCTATTTTCTGATGATTAGTGAGCACTTTTAAAGCAAATTAAAAATCTTAAAAAAATTATAACAAAAAAATGTTATGTGTTGCTAAGAATTGTTGCATTCCTGTTGTTGCACTTTCTGTTTCTTTAACGAAAGCTATATCCTGCTGCTTAGTCTTTAGTTTTAGGGCAAATTAAAAATCCTCAAGAGATTATAATAACTAAATGTT
>JAAAKG020194353.1:0-24282 GCA_010014905.2 Druon quercuslanigerum
CGTAGAGAGTATATATAAGAACAACATAACCTGATACCTCAGTTTCGGGTCAGCCCTGAAGAAGTGAACTGTAAGGTTTACGAAATATTTTCTTGGATATAAACAGTTCTTGGACGTTAAACAGCGACTCACCATTTTTATTGAAACCTGGATTTATTATTAATTTAGGCAACTGCTTACTAGTCACAGGAGGACCTGATGTACCTCTTTAGGAATTCATTTTTCCAGTTTTTTCTCCTCGTGCAAACTTTTGATCCTTTCCTCGCTTGGGATCATTCCATATTGGACAAAAATGGTTTACAGCATTTTTATAATTTAAAACAACCTTCAGCAGTTCATTGCCGCCCATGACCACAACCAAAATATTTTTTCTGCTTTAAACGATACCCAGAAGCGAGTGCGCAGTTGTTATCTGCGCACTTCATTACCATTTAGGAATTTTGGGAAACTATTTGTAAATTTCAGACCCCGCATTTGAATGCTGATAAAAATTTAATAAATTTACAGTAAAAGTTACTAAATAGAATTTTTAGGAACCTAATTTTGCACATTTCTGTTACTTTAGTATCCTAAATACGTCAAAATTTTTAGAAGATTTCTAACAGTGTCCTTGCTTAAAAATTAATCTGTTTTAATTGATGTCTCTATTATGTTGTCAATTAATATTTTTCATCGAAATTCAACTGTTTTTGACTTTTAATATGTACACATAAGTATTCCTGATAAGCATCTATAAAAAATATATCAATAATTTATTGCATCAGTCGCGATGCGGTAGGGGTCTTTAGTTTTTTGAGGCACGAGAGTTCCAGGTCGTTATGGACTTACTCTCCACGATTACGTACATGCACGGGAACCTCGGTGGTCCCCCGCAACCAGGTGGGCAGGGCCCATGGATGGTAACTAATTAAATCATGAAAAAGGCGATGAACTTGCGTCCCACAGTTTTTACACAATTAATAAACCGGAACTTGCAGGGGTTCTCCATTCCAATTACTAGCAAAATCAAAATTTCCAACTGAATTTTTATCAGCTAATTTGAAGTGGGGGGGGGGGGGTGTTTACAGGGTTTGTGAGGTTTTTTGAACTTTTTCTCGTTGTTTGTCTTTCTTGGGAACTTAAATAACAGAACACAATAAGAAAATCCAACCATTTTTAATTAAAAGTTGATTTTTTTTAATTGAAAATGTTACATTTTTTGGTAAGAATTCATCTTTTTAATTAAAACCTTATCTAATGCATTTTTGGATAGAATTTAACAGCTTTTACTTGAAGATTGAATGATCAAACTTTTTATTAAAAATTAAATTACTTAGCTGAAAGTTATACTACTTTCTTACAAATTCATTTTATTGGATAAACATTAAACAATCAAGTTACAAATTTGTTTTTGTTTTGACTTAAAAGTGATTTTTGTAAATAAAAGTTCAACTATATTATTTTTGGTGGAAAATTAATTATTTTCAGTTTAATTCGAATATTACATTTTTTACTGAGAGTTCAACTTTTTTGTTTAAAAATTTACAAATTCGTTAAGCATACATACTAAGAAAATCCAAACATTTTTAATCAAAAGTTGATTCTTTTGAATGGAAAAGTCTAATGTTACATTTTTGGTTAAAAAATCATCTTTTTTAATTAAAAAATGAATTATAATCGATTTTTGCCTGGAAATCGACTCCTTTTGGTTGAAGATTCAAATATTAAACTTTTTATTAAAAATTAAATTACTTGTCTGAAAGTTATACTACTTACTTACCAAATAATTTTATTGGATAAACATTAAACAATCATGTTACAAATTTTGTTTTTGTTTTGACTTAAAAGTGATTTTTATAAATAAATGTTGAACTAGTTTATTTTTGGTGGGAAAATCATTATTTTCAGTAGAATTCGATTATATTTTTTATTGAGGGTTCAACTTTTTTCTTTGAAAATTTAACTACTTTGTTAAACATACACAATAAGAAAATCCAACCATTGTTAATCAAAAGTTGATTCTTTTGAATTATAAAGTCTAATATTACATTTTTGGTTAAGAATTCATCTTTTTTTATTTAAAAATTAATTAACCCATTTTTGGCTGGTAATAGACAGCTTTAATTAAAGATTCAAATATTAAACTTTTTATTAAAAATTAAATTACTTGGCTAAACGGTATATTACTTTGTTACAAATTAATTTTATTGAATAAAGATGAAACTCTCAAGTTACAAAGTTGTTTTTGTTTTGACTTAAATGTGATTTTTATAAATAAAAGTTAAAATATTTTATTTTTGGTTGCAAATTAATTATTTTGTTTAAAAATTTAACTACTTTGTTCAAAGTTCCCCTTTTTTGTTTGAGAATTACTTTTTTATTTTAAAGATTTTGTTCAATTTCTGGTACAAAATTGATTGTTTTTGGCTAAAAATTTATCTGTTTCCTTCAAAATTAATGCTTTTTGTTGTAAAGTCGTCTTTTTGGAGATCAATTAATCTTCCTAATAATAAATTAACTGCTTAGTTGATAGTTAAACTGTTAGGCGAAAATCATGTTATTAGTTTAAAGATCTACCTCCTTGGTTGAAAATTTAATTATTTTGTTAAAAATTCGTTTTTTTGTTTGTTACAAATCAGTTTTTTCAACTGCAAATTCTTTTAATTTAAAAATGCAACCGCTTATTTAAAGATGTACTTTTTTGTTAAAAATTATTCTTTTATTGGTTTAAAAGTAGATTGTTTTCTAAAGAATATGAGTTTTTAGCTTAAAGACTTATCTGTTTTGTTACGAATGTATCTTTCAGCGAAAAACTAACCTTGTTTGTTGAATTCATCTAATTTGGTTGAGGATTTGACTATACTGTTAATCATTCGTATTTTTTCATAAAATTGAGTTGATGGGTAATAATTTTTATTATTAGTTTTTTCAAGTTTTAATTTAAATGTTCAATTTTGTGTTAAAAACTTATCATCTGTATTTTAAAATTAAAATCTTTCTTTAAAAATTCATGTATATAATTGAATGTTTAATGATTTTTTTGAAAATTCAACCATTTTATTAAAATTTATTTTCTTTTGGATTATAAATCTCTTTTAGCAAGAAATGAAGTTTTATATCGAAAATGAAATTTTTCGTATTGAAACTTTAACTGTCTTGCAAAAAATTCGCTTTTTCGGTTTTAAAATTCAATTAATTGGTTGAAAATGCAACTACTCAATTCTTTATCAAGTAATGCGATTATTTGCTCATTTTTTGCAGAAGCCGAGGATATTTCGATGCTATCAAACCAAGAAACTTAAAAAAAGAAAGGATAAATGAAGCCGAGAATTCACTGGAAGAGCGCGTCCAATCCTCGGTATTCAGTGGATCTAACTTCTAATCACTCGCCAGTCGAGATTCGCCAAACATTGGCATTAGCACAGTACTCAGTGGAAACAAAAAAGGTAGCATTCAGCGTTCTTTGATTCTAACAATAAAAAATTTCATTATTCTCTTTAATAAACTTATAAGTTAACTATTATTATTAGCTCATGATCTGGATTACACTCAACTCCTGATATAAGCACGGTTTTGGGCATGGGTTGCAGTGGCCCTGATCCTAAATCGGGGGCGTGAATCATGTAGGTTAGATTTGGACGCATGGCGAAACCAGATACAACTAACCGCGCGGCTCCTCTTATCACGAAACTGCAGAGGCTACCAGTTCTAGGAATATCATAAACCGGGGGTCCTCATATCAAGAGTTGAGTGTAACATGGTGATTTGTTTTTAATTACGTAAGGCTTCTTCTATTTATTTATACATATTTTTTCACTCGATATATTAAATATATGATATATATTTGTTTACAAATTTCAAGCCATAGCGAAATTCAGTCAAGATATTTCAAAAAATTTCAAGGAGTTACTAAAGTTTGAGGATGTTTCAAATAATTCAAGAGAATTAAGATAGGTTTCACTGATTTCAAATGATTTTTAAAGATTTAAAGAGATTGAAGAAATTATCTGGTACAATTTCTGAGCGAAACCTAATTTATTCAAGGGATTTTACAATATTTTAGGTGAATTGTAGAAATATAGTTAGATTTCCAGAGATTTTACTGGATTTCAAAGAATTTTTAGTGAAGCTGAAAAATTTTGACGGATTTTAAGGGATTTTAGTGAATTAAGAACGCGATTAGCGGATTTGAAGTTATTTTACAAGGTTTTAAGGGATTTTAAGAAATTTAAAACTATTTGAAAATAATTCATGGGAGTTTAATCGATTTTCAAAGATTTCATATGATACCGAAATATTTTACGGATTTCAAAGGAAATTTTAATAAAATTTAGAAGATTTAAAACAATGTAAAGAGACTCCAGAGAATCAAAAAAAAAATAAAATTGCAACAATTTCAAATAATTTTAAGCCATTTTTAAAGATTTAATGAGGATTTGATGATTTAACAATTGTAGAGGATTTCGTAAGATTACAACTGATATAACAGAATTTTTAAGGATCTTCGAACAATATAAAGGATTGTGAGGGGATTCAAAGAATTCTAATAGCTTCAAAAATTTCTGATGGGATTTTAAATTTTCATGTATGGTAAAAGAATTCAGATATTGGGAAAGATTACCGCAGATATGAAACATGAGTTTTAAATGGATTTCAAATATTTCAAGAGATTTCATAAAATTTCGAAACATGTAATTGATTTTCAAGTATCTTGAAGAATTCTTAGAGATTTTAAGGAATTTCTACGGATTTTAAAGGTCGATGCGGCATTTCGATGGAGTTTATGAGATTTCAAGCAATTCATTTTTTAAAAAGGGTTTTAAGTAATATTCCGAGCTTTTAAAAAGATTTTAAAGTATCCACGGATTTGAGAAGATTTCAGGGATGAAGAAGAAAGACAATAAACAAAAATCGAAACAAAGTCGAATAAAAATGAAGAAATTACAGAAACCGGAATAGTCCGGGGGGGTGGGGTATGCTCCCGTATGCCTTCAAGAGGAAAAATATAAAAACCAGTTAATCTTATGTTTTTGACCTGCTGCATCTAATGATACCGATAAATCTTACCAAAAGTGGATGAGTTTTGTTTAAAACGTAATTGTTTAAACAAATATCAAAAAATGGTTTTTCTCAACGGGACAAATTTTCTTAAAAATATATGGACTATTCTAAGCATAAAAGTTTTCTTGTATTTTTTTTGTTTAATGCATATTTACAAAGTTATAAATTTTCAAAGTTCAAAATTTGACATTTTTTGCAAACTTTGAGTATCGATTATTCTTGACCTATTGAATATTTTTTTTAAATTAAAGAAGCAATTTGTTCTTTGAGAGTTCCTCTACCTGTTCATTGTACACAACATTGGATTAACAAGTCGGAAGCCTAGTTATCGTAATTCACAAGTAGCGCCTTTTGTGCGCGCGACAGTGCGTTTGACGCTTATAGCTGGCGAGGTACTCTCGGCCTTACTGAAGTAAATATGAAGTCAATCAATCAGTTCTTGATAAATATTTATTTTACTATGTATAAACATTGTAAATAATTATTTAAAATATCGATAAGAGCATTATGTGTGCATACATTTCTACGTCCTTTTTATATACTAATCATATACTAAATTTGATAAATATGTCAATATGAAAAAAACTGAGCAGAAAAATATTTATATTGTATATATTCTGATATGTGTATACAGTGTATAATATTTAGTTGATAATAAAGCAATGTTTATGCATAATAAAATAATTATTTGTTAAGAAATGATTCATTGACTGCAAAGAGTCGGGGCAAACTTCATACTTACTTCAGTCAGGACGCGAGTACCTCGCCAGCTATAAGCGCCAAACGCACTGTCGCGGGCACAAAAGGCGCTACTTGTAAATTACGATAACTAGGCTTTCCACTTGGTAATCCAATGTTGTGTACAATGAATAGATAGAGGAACTCTTAAAGAACAAATTGCTTCTTTAATTTAAAAAAAAAATTCAATAGTTCAACAATAATCCATACTCAAAGTTTGCAAAAAATATAAAATTTTTAACTTTGAAAATTTATAACTTTGTAAATATGCATTAAACAAAAAAATTACAAGAAAACTTTTATGCTTAGAATTGTCCATATATTAAAAAAAAATTGTTTCCGTTGAGAAAAACCATTTTTTAATATTTGTTTAAACAATTGCGTTTTGAATAAAACCCATCCATTTTTTGTAAGATTAATCGGTATCATTGGATTCAGCGGGTCCAAATACATGAGATTAACTGGTTTTTATCTGTTGCCTCTTGAATGCATACGGGAACATTCCCAGTCCCCGGACTAGAAGTGCAAAAAGGTATTCAGAATAAGATAAAGGAATGCATATACAGAGAAACTATTGGTTGTAAAATTTGTCATGATAATATTTATCTTTAGAAGAGTTTGATGGCAATCTGGGATATAGTATGGAAAATAGTATTATTGTCACAGCGATACGAAGAAATACTCTTTTCCGGATACCCGTGTTCGGTTCCCGCCAGCGCTGATTTCTTATTTTGCCTTTTCGAAAATGGCAGTTTTTCCTGTTTTCTATAAGGAAAATTGGAAAAACGTAGAATGAACATTAAAAGAATGTCTTTACTCTTGTGTTTTGTAAACAATTTCAATTATTTAATCATTTATTATTATATTCTACAGGGTCGTCCGACAGAACCGGGAGAAAGCCTGGAGAAACTTGCACCAGGAGAAAACCGGGATAAAACCGGGAGAAAAATAATACACCGGGAAATTTCCCGTATTTAATAAATCGCGTATTTTTTAATTCTAAATGTGTCAACCATATTTCTCACCTTATTAAAAATTCTGCTATTTAGATTGGTGAAAATGACGTTGACTTTTGATTTGACAAAATCACATCTCTGAGTAAAAAAGAATATCCAGTCCTTTTAAATTTCACTTGATAATACATGATATGATACTTATTAATAATATATTTATCAGGCCTTGAAGATAAAGTTTTTTCTTGAATTAATTTTTAGATTAATTTTTAAAGCTTTTGAATTTTAGATTTCAATATGTTTCAATTTTAAATAATCAACATTTTAGGACTATTTCGCTATTCAATATTTCAAAATTGTAGATCAAAAGCCTTTATAGTTTTAAATTTAATAAATTTGGATGTAAATATGAAGCAATTTCCGATTCAAAAGCATAAAATCTAAGATTTAAAAATTGTCCTATCTTTAGTTGAGGAAGTTAAACATTAAAAATTGAGTTTAAAATAAAAAACTATAAAAATTAAACTACCTGAAATGGCTACATCAGTAAAAGGAAAATTTGAGTAATTTTAAGTGATTACAATTTCAGTCTTCTAAATTTTTAGGAACAACGCTAAATTTTTTATTGTTTTCTGTCATAGGTTTTAATTTTCAATTAAAATTTATTTGGTTAAATTCTGGAAAGTATTTATTAGCAATTTAAAAATTATGAATTTTTAAGCGATTTAAATTTACTTTTAATAATTGACATTTTAAAGGGTTTAATTATAAAAAAGTTTTAATTGAAATTTTTGGTAACTAAAATTTTGTTCATTTTTAAATGAAGCTCGCCATCGTTGTTAAATCAGTTTTAATGTTAATTTGTAATTTTGTTATCCAATGACAATTTAAAACTCTAAAATTTCAGAAGTTTGGCATTTGAAACATTCAATTTAGTTTTAAATACCGAATTCTTAAATTTTAATCGCTTTAAATTAAAATTTAAAGTTTTTAATCATCATTTAATTATTTTGAGCGATTTTAATTATAAAGAATACAATGACAATTCCTCTGAATTTTAAATGGTCCAATTTCAAATATTGGAATCTTAAATATTTAATGCTTAACTTTTTGACATCAAATAAAAATTGTTTATCTTTTAGCGCTTCGAATTAGAAAATTATACAATTCAACTCCTTTTTATAATTAAATTGTCCAAAATCGTTTTTTTTTTTAATTTCAGACGGTTGCAATTTGAAGATATTATTTATTAATTATCATTTAAAAAATATTTAAAACCTTATGTTAAATAATTCTTTTTAAAATGGTGTATATTTTCATGTTAGTAAATAGAAATTCAGAAAGAGATAGGAAAGCACGATCTTTGTATTTTCCTTTGTGAGACACAACAATTCCACTATCCTTCTTATTATATGATTTAAAAATAATTAATTTTTTGAAAAGCGGTTTTCTGATATTCATTAACTTCCGAAATTGATAATATATGTGAAAAAACTGTGGGTTTTGCAAAGAGAGTTAATTTTTTGTAAACCGGGAGAAATCACGAATATTCACCGGGAGAACCGGTAGAAAGTCGGGAGACGAAAATTTAAAAACTAGTGGCCACCCTGATTCTAATATACTTAGTATTTGCACAGTTTATTATTCAAAATAGTAATTCTTGAAATAGTGACGCTATGCTCTAGCTTGCTATTGTTTTATTTAAAAAATAATTATTATAAAATTAAATTTTATAACAAGAAGTTTCTCCGTGTAGATGTGTCAACTTGAGAGGCGCTTATAAGCAAAAAGGGTATAGAGGGCGCGTGGTCTCTGTTGCCGGATATCATTGTTACAAGTGCGACCGAAGTGTGTGGTACTGTGGTTGTGGGAAGAATGTCCGGTGATGCGTGGTGGAATAATAAAATCCGCGCAGCCGTTTGCGAAAAGAAACACGCGTAGGGGAGACTACCCTACAGTAGATAATAATTTACTGTAGATAATCCTAATTAACTGGAAAATAGCAAAAAATATTAATTATTTTTGAGAATATAAAATTTCAGTAGGAATACCATACTTTCTGACGAAGTTTTATTGCAATATTATAATTAATTAATGTTTAAGAGCAATAAATTAACTTTGTACATGAAAAAAAATCGCTTCTTCATTATGCATATTATTTACCTAAATAAAACATTACTGTGGCATGCTTATACATTAGAATCAAAGTTTGAAGTTAAATTAATAATATTTATTGATGAAGTGTCCTTTCTTTATTATTTGTAAATATTTCAAGACTTTTATTTGACATTACATTTTCTAACAGTGGACAACCAACAATAGATAATCGGAAAATTTAGCTGACAAAAATTGGCAGCTCTGTGACTGTCACGCTTTTGCTTCAAGTTCAAGGTTGTATTTTTTTGTTTGTTTATTTTTATAATTTTGTTTATTGAACATAAAAGAGAGTATACATTTTCAGTTGTTAAAAAGTCCAGAAATTTTAGTTTTGTTAAAGATTCACTAGGAAAAGATCTTATTTTTAGGACTAAGGTATGTAAAAATTTTGCACTTTTCTGTAAAATCAAGTCAGATTAAATGTTATAAATATTAAACAGCTTGTAATAATCATAAAAAACTCACGGAATATCACAGAAAAATGAAATGTGAAAAATTTCCGCTTTTGTAATATTTGTAAAATAATAATAATTATTGCTTCACTTACCATGAACTATGAACTATGAAGCAATACTAGAAACGATTATCTATTGATGGACAGAGGTGTCAAAATCGTACCGTTGACCGGTTCTATTAAAAATGTTAATTGCAGCTAATTTACTAATTTCATGATATTTTTTTATACGAGTATTCAGTGGAATACGTAAGTGTTATTAAAAAACGAAAAACTTTCTGTATTTTGGACAACTCATGCAGGTAATTGTCATGGATTTTTTTCCTATCTACAATTGGGTGGTTAACCCTACCTAAGACAAATGATTATCCCGAACCTTAAAGATAAGGAGAATAATATATTTGACAATGATTACAGAGGCAAAAAGAGAAAAGTCGAAACAAAGTGATGATAAACTTAAAACAGAACGAGGGGACAAAATAAAAATCGAATTTGAAGGAATTAAAAATAGCTTCATAAATTGGCAATGATGAGTATGAAAAGAAGTAGAAGTACAGAGTTAGACAGCTTGAGAAATAGCAAGGGTGAAATGCTATGACACAGAAGGGATACTAGACGTTTCGAGAGACTAATTAAAAAAAATTTTGAGGGATTCAAAGAATTTTGAAGGATTACAAGGAATTTTAATGAGAGTTTCAAAGTTTTTAAAGGGCTTTAAGTAATTTGAAGAAAGTTTCAAAAGATTCTAAAGTATTTCCATGGATTTTAAAGACTTATTATTTTAAAGAAAGAAATATTAAACGGAATTTCAAATGATTTCCGAATATTGTAAAGTATTTGATGGGATTTCTAGAAATGTTGGGCTTTTAAATGATTTTAATAGATTTTAATATACTGTAGGAGATTTCAGAGATTCATATGGATTCTCACTGATATAAAAGAAACGGATTTTATAGATGTCATGGGATCTCATAAGATTTAAAATACTTCACAAATTTACAAGGATTCTAACTGATTTTGAGAGACTGTAAGGGATTTCCACTGATTTTAAAGAATAAAAAGGTATTTTGATGCTTGGTTTTTGATGTTATGGGATTTCGTAAAATTTGAAATAATTTTCTAGTAGAATTTCATTTTACTTTCTTTGTACGATAATAAACGTATACATATATATCCTAATTAGAGAATACTACTTTGTATTATGAGGATTCATCAACCTTGTTCAAAGAAACTAATTAATTGCTCTGCTGGAATTAATTGATTAAAATGATTTTAGATGTTCATCTGTTTGTTACTACGAGTCCGGACAATCTCTGCTTTACTCATATTTGAGTAGTCGGAGACAGCGTGGGAGGCCTTCCTAAAGTTGATCGTGACCAATCAATTTCGTCGCAATTAAACAGCCGGATTTGAAATTTATACCAAAGGTAAATGACCTTTTCTTATTTTTTCAATCCGTTATTGAAAATTGTTTATTTACCTAAAATTTGCTAAGCAACTATTATGCAATATAAATGTTAAAATAACTTTATTTTCTAAGAAAAACTTGCACTTTTCTTGCCCAATATTTTAAAAGTATTTTAAAAAAATGAAATTTAATGTTTATTTAAATTAAGTATTAGAACTTATTAAAAGAATTACTCATTTTATTAGCATTGCGCTTCCTCATAGGTATCGAATAAATTTGCTCCCTTGAAGCGGAAGGTTTTTCTCTGGCAACTACAAAATTAAAACATTCAATATTTTTCAAGCTTATGTCACTGTCTTTCCGAAAATCTTATTTTTAGAAAACCAAAAAGCCCACAAAATGTCAATTAATGTGTTCTGTTCAATGAATCGTTTTTTGTAACTTATGATAGTGTTATATTTCAAATTAAAGTAAATGTTTTCTTCATAGGAACAATGTCACTTTTTTTAAAGTTTCGAATACGAAAACAATTACATTAAATATGGTAGTGTTATAATCCTAGTATAAAAAAAATCTTTTTATAAACAACGGTAATCGTTGTGTATTACCGATTTCATCATTCCACTACGCATCACCGGACATTCTTCCTACAACCACAGTACCACACACTTCGGTCGCACTTTTAGCAATGATATCCCGGAACATAGATCATGCGCCCTTTATATCTTTTTTGCTTATAAGCGCCTCGCAAGTTGACACATCTACACGGTGAAATTTCTGGTTGTAAAATTTAAATTGATGGGTTATAGTAGGTAATGAATGGTCCTTTAATAGCGTAATCGATGCATCTCTATAACGCGAAAAAATATATAATATAGATTACTGTTGTATTTCCAATATTGAACAAATTTTTCTTATATAAAAAAGGTAAACAATATATTTTGAAAAATTATAAATCGGTGTTTTCCAGATCATAAGAGGTCATGACAGGTACGTCAAATGATTATTTAAAGTATCTCAAAGACGCGAACAAACATGTCAGACAAATTTTTTCTCATATGTAAACAAAAAAAAATTCTTTGTTTAAAATCGTTGCAGGCAATCAGAGAAAAACTTGTCTTGAAACAAAAGCATCGCACTGTGGCCTGTTTTTTTTTAACCAACTAAACATCTTTTTTACACAATCAGAATTATTGACTGCAAGATTAGATGATCGAATTTTATGGAAATATGTAAAAAAGTAGAGTTGAAAATTTAGGTTATTAAAAACCTCCCTCTATAATGAAGCAAAATCTAACAAATTTTTGTTAAAAAGTATATTATTGAATTTCTGGTTTAGAATTGATATTTTTTCGTTAAAAATGTTAATATTCTCTTCGAAACTTGAATATTTGGATAAAAATGAAACTCACATTTTTGGGGTAAAATTTCCACAATCTGGTATAAAATTATTCATTTTTTTTTAAAATTAACTATTTATGTGAAATTATGTGTATTTTGTTTACAATTATTTTTTTTGCTTGAACGTTCATCTGGTTTTTTGAAACTTTGTCTTTTTGGTAAAATTAGACTACTTGGAAAAAATAAAAATAGTTTTTGGCTGAAATATCAACTATTATATTTTTATCTTTTTTATATGCAAATTCAGTTACATGAATAAAAATTGAACTGCTTTGTTGAGAAATTGTTCTTATGGTTAACAATTTTTTTTACTGAAAATGTAACTATTTGGTTAAAAGTTCAACTGTGTGTAGAAAAATTAACTGTTTTATATCATTTTTTCTATCAGAAAATTAATTCTTGTGTTTATAAAAATTAAGCTTTAATTTTTGGTCGAAAATGTATCTTTTTTAGTTTAAATTATTGATCTCTTTGGTTAATAATGTAACTATTTTATTGCAAAGATTGTCTTTTTTAGCAGAAAATTAACTTCTGTGGTTGAAAATTCATATTTTTGGGTTAAAAAATTAAAACTTTTTTCTGAAAATTCGTTTCTTTTGTAAAATATTTAATCATTTTTTTCAAATAAAATTGGAATTGGTTGAAAAATAATCTATTTTGATTAATGATACAACTATTTGATTTTATATTGAAATCTTTTTTGGGTAAATTATAAAATATTTATTACATTGCTTGACTGATTCGAATTTTTTGGTTTAAAAAACTTTCTTTTTGGTTAAAAATTATTCTGTTTTACTTAAAAATTCAACTATATAGTTGAAAACTCATCGTTTTTTGATGAACTTAACTGTTTTTTGTCTAAACCTAAAATCTTTTTAATAATAAAAACTGTTATATGTTTCGTAAGCAATTCATCTTTTTGGTTGAAAAGTCAACTATTTGGATAAAATTTGAACTACTTGATATAACATTAAATTTGTTGTTAAAAAATTTGTACTTTTTGGCGCAAAATTAATATTTTTTATTGCAAATTCAAAGTTTTAAAGGGAACTCCTCTGGTTTGGATTTTAAATTAAAATCATTGTTAATTGGCATATCAAACTTTACATTTTGTCCTTATCAATTAACATTTTCTGTTGAAAATCAGTCTTTTTGATTTTAAAGTTTATATATTTTGGTACAAATTTACTCTTTTTTTGCTAGGAATTCAACGATTTGGTTAAAAATTAGTTTATTTTTGTTAGGTATTCAACTATTTTGTTGAAAATTCGTTTCTTTTTTATTATTTCATACATATCAACTATTACATTTCTCTTTAAGAATTTATCTTTCAAAATTTTAAATTATTCGAATTGTATAAAATTTAAAATAATTTTTTTAAAAACACGTTTTTGTTGAGAATGCATCTATTGTGGAAGAAAATAATTCGTTTTGGTTAAAATGTCATCTTTTTTGTTGAAAATTAATTTGCTTTGGTGCCGTGCTCAACTATGTTGTTGCCAATTCATGATTTTTGAATGAAACCAACTGTCTTTGATTTTAAATTAAAGTCTTATTTATTTGAAATATCAGTTATTATAATTCTAATTGCGAAATCATCTTTTTTTGGTTCAAAATGAACTTCTTGTAGAAATATTTATTTGACAACTGAAATCTTCACAAATATTTTTGAATTTTCTAAAATACAATAGTAAAATTAACATAACATAATTAATCAATTAATTAACATAACCTTTAAAACAAAATAAACAAATAAACCTAAAAAATATGTATATGATTCGAAATTTGTATTTTTTCTTAAAAATTTTTTTTGATTCGTGATTGTTTCTTATTTTAAAAAAAATGCAATACAGAAATGAAATGAATCGAACAGGTGCATTTAAATGAACTTTCGTATAAACTATTATTAGAATAACTAATAAAACAAAAAAACAATCATTTCTGATAGGAAATTTAAATTTAAGATTCAGTTCCATAAAGCGAAAAGGCATTAGGATTTTCAGTTTACAATAATGAGATAATAGGAAATTGGATGTTTGCTAAACTTTTACCTAACGAGTCGCAAATCGTTCGATTGTGTTAATTAACTTGTGGGAAACTTTTTTAAACCCGTAACAATTTTGAACACCTCTAACGAGCTCTCACGATTCAGAGAAGGGAAAAAACATTTTTAAATGAAAATTAACATTTATATGGAGAATTAAAATTCGTTTGTAGTGTAAAAGGCGTTGACTATGATCCCTCAGCGTTTGATAAGCAAAATGAAAAATAGTTACGAGAGCATGAATAGACGCTAATATGGGATATCAAGATTCATTTTTATGTACCTTTTACTTCCACTCTTTGTGAGGAATCTCGTATGTCACAATAAAAGTCAATTAGCACGTTTTCTCTACTCTCGGGAGTTTTATTAAATTATACTAATTATATATGAAACTCATCCCGGTTATGAATATTCAATATAGGAGTGAATACTAAATTAATAGAGGTTTGTGGATAGTAATATACAGTGAGAAAAGTCTGGCGTGTTAATATTTTATAATGTTTAAGGGTTTTCTAAAAATAATGTTTAATTTTATATAAATATTTCTGAGGTCTCGGTGACCTAATAGGTTAATGCTTCTCTCGTGGGTAGGGGCGAACCAGGTTCGAATCCGAACTAAAGAACTTTTTTTCATATTCGATAAAAATAATTGGTCTCAATTATTCGTTGAACAACGAAATTTGCAAAATTAAAAATGTTTAAACTCGAAAAGTCAACATCTTTAAATGGGGATCACATCTTCCAAATATTAGTTAGATCGGACCTTCTTGGATGAAAAATGCTGGGACATTTTTTGAAGTACAGAAATACGTATTTTATTCCACTGTGAAAAATAATAATGGAGAGCCTCGGTAGCGTAATTGGTTAACGCTCCACTTATATACAGGGTGGGCCATTTTAATCTATCGGTTTTGACCTTGAGATCAATTTTCAAGGTTATTTGTAGGTCACTTTGATTTTTTAAAATGATAACCTCAATTTTTGACATTAGATTCTGAAAGAGCAAGAAATTTTACGTCCGAAATGATAGTAAGAGTCAATTTTCACGGCGTCAGATAAAAGTTAAATCGAAGTAAAATTTCAAAAATCATGCAGAACATAATTTTTTTGTTTTATTTTTTTAACACGTTTGGGAAACATAAGGCTGGGATGAATTTGTGACCAAAGACCTTGCTCACCTTGTCCTTCAGGCGAACTTAGAAGGTCATTCGAAGGTCAAAGTGTGGAGTTTGTTGGCTTGGAGATTGTGACTTTGTTTTAGGGTGTATTAGTTGAAGAAAACAAACAGTTTATGTATTAGTCGAAGAAGACAAACACTTTGGCATTCAAATGAGGTTCCAAGTGGGCCTCAAGATCCAGGTGATCAAGTTCGTTTGTCCCAAACCCATCTCAGATTTGTGTCGTACAAACGTGCTAAAAGAAGAAAAAAAATCATGTTCTGCACGATTTTTGAAGTTTGACCTCGATTTAACCTTTATTTGACTTTGTGAAAATTGACTCCTAACTATCATTTTGGATCTAAAATTTTCCGCTCTTTCAGAATTTAATATCAAAAATAGGGTTTCCCATTTTAAAAAATCAATGTGACCTTCAAATAACCTTGAAAGTTGATCTCAAGGTCAGAAATGATTTTGAAGAAAGATGGCCTTTATTGTCCTGAGCAACTTTTTGTCCAGGCAATTTTTTTGTACACCGCTTATTTCCTGAGATTTTGGGGCAGATATATTAAAATGGCCCACCCCTAATAGTGGCGTTCCGGATAGAATTGGTATTTAAAAAAATGCGAATAGGAATGAAAACATCAGTTGTTGCTGATAATGCAATTTTTCGAGATATGAAAAATATTTTGAAATTAATTGTAAAACCTAAATAGAGTGAGCTAAAAGAATTCTGAATTTGGGAAAGGAGTTGTTAACCAGGGTTATTATTTTACCTACAGAAACTCAGAGCATAATTCTATCTGAAAAAAGTAAGAATACCTCTCGAAATTTTTGTATTGCCTAATAAAAATTTCGAAAAAACTATTTGTTATTTAAATTTATTTTATTATTTCTTTAAAACCAAATATTTGAATTTTATACAAAAAAAGAATAATTCCTTAACAGAAATTTAATAAATAATTGTTATTTTCAATCAAAATTGTTTTTATTTTAAATAGGAACAACAAAATAGGCGAATCCTCAGTAAAAAAGATTAATTTTCTGTCAGTTGAATTTTGCACGAAAAAAGATTAAATTTCTTCGAAAATTGAAAGGCACATTTTCTACAGAAAAGTTAAAAAATAATAACCCAAAGATATGAATTTTTAACAAAAAAGAACAGAAATTTCGAATTATTATCTATTTCTTATATTTCTTAATTCATGGGTTTATATGAATATATATTTTTTAAGATTCTCAGGAAAATTCCAAAAAGATTTTAAAATATGTTTGTGTCCACAATTTTAACACATTTAAAAAACAATAAAAAAATTTTTTAATTTGTTTTAAAAGAAGCATTTGTAACATTTTGCAATGTTACAGTGAAAAGAAAAAAAAGTAAAAAAATAAATAAAAAATAGATAAATAACACATTTATCTCAATTATTATTATTTTAAATATTTTAAAAATTATTTTTAAACGACTATATATTAATATTTAATTATAAGTTTATCTTATCTTATTGAATTAAATAATAAGTTCCCCTGAATAAATTAAAATACCGTCAAATTTATTAATTTAATTATTGAAATTTAGTTTATTATTATTTTATAATTTATTTTTCAATAATAGGTCATTTAATCCTAGTTTATTATAAAATTTATTAAATTTTTATTATAAATAATTATTATTAAATATAAATTTTATTTAGTTAATAATTTAATTATATTCAACCAAATAATTATTATTTATTTATATAAATAATTGAGTAGAAGAACTAATTAATATAAAAAAAATTAATTTTTCATAAAAAGTTTAACCGCTATTGCTGGCAATAAGAAGTTCAAAATTATTTGTCTGAAGTAATCGTTTAAGCATCGAAATCTGTATTAACTAAAAATGTAAAAACTCGAAAATTATCATCTTTAAATGGTGATAACATCTTCTAAATAATAATTAGATAGGAAATACGAATTTGTATTTGAATTCAACAAGTTTTTCTTTAAAATAAAAATATTTTAAGGTTGATGCATTAAATGCTATATTTTTCGTTAAGAGTGATTCTTTTTTTTTATTGAAAATTCAACTACTTGGTTGAAAGTTAAACTTCTTTGTTAGAAAATAATTTTTTATTTAAGATTTATAAATTTTTTGTATGGAAAATTCGTCCTTTTGGATTGAAAATTCAATTCTCTGCTGAAAACTTCATCTTTCAGACTTAAAAATTAAACTATTTATTTAAGAATTCAACAAGTTTTTAGATGAAATTTCTGCTTCTTTGTTTAAACAGTGAACCGTTTGGTTCAAATTTCACTTTTTTGCTTAAAAATCCAAACATTTGGTTGAAAAATCGTCTATTAAGGATCAAAATGTAACTTTTTACTTAGAAAGTTATCGTTATTCTTTATAAATTCAAGTGCTTCGTTAAATATTTGTTTTTTGCCTTTTATTTGTTAAAAATTAATTTTTCCATTTGAGAATTTAACTAATCAGTTACATATTTGATAAGTTTGCTTGAAAATTTATCGCGTTAGTTTAAAACTAATTTTCTTTACTTATAATTTGACTATTCACTTTTCAGTTATCAATTTATCCTTTTCAGTTATGAATAAGTGTATTTTCTGTTAAATTTTTTAAAAATCTAATTAATTTCAGTCTTTTTATTTGAAGATTCTTCACTTCAGTTGAAAATTGTTTAATTTGGTAAAAAATGAAACTATTTTGTTAGAAATCCGTTTTTAGTTTTTTTGAAATTAATTGTTTTAACTAAAAATTTTAATCTTTCATTTTTGGTAAAAAATTAATTAATCATAATATTAATAATATTTAAAATATGCACTGAAGTTTAGAAATATGAACATAAAATAACAATGTGTTTGAATTATTATTCAAATTCATTTGCTTGAGAATAAATCCACGAAATTATTAATTATATGTTGTAGGTATTATTTATGTATTTAATTATTCTATTATTATAATATATTTAGGAATCTCTTGTCATATAATTTGTCAAAGCTTTCTAAATTAGACATAATAATTAATTTTCTAGAAACTTTTACACAAGTGAAATTTCTTATCCTTGAATAAAGTTACTTTCACAAATGAAGAAAAATTGATTTAATTTCACATATTAATAAAACTATTTTCATTATATGTAAAACAACTAAAAAACTATTATTTATAATAAACTTACGAAATCTTATACGCATTCTAAGTCGATTATTTATAAAAAAAAGTTAAAACCTGGATCAGTAGATACTCTGATGAAAAATATAGCAAAGCGTTTTAATCTTCTTTATGAAATTTCGTTACAAAATCAAGATAAAAATTTTTTGTATAATAGCTTTTTCTTTATTTATTGGAACAGTTGAAACAAATTTTAATTATGATTTTTCTTTCTGTATCTAATTTAATTTAAATGATCTTACATGAAATAAATGCAGATTTATTTATAAATGTAAATAAATGAAATAAATTTTAATGTCAGCGTTTTTCATTCGAGAAGACAGTTAAGATCGATTTCTGAATTTCTGGATAGTAATATAATACATTTGGGGTAAACCGTATTACATTAGCGTCCTGATCAAACAGCTCTTAGCATTTTGGCGATGATGACACAATGACACACGTTTCGGTTCTTTTGTTATTTCCTCCCATTTTTTATTTTTCAGTTTCCTGGATATTCTGGAAATTCGAGAATATTAAGTCAACAATAATTAAATTAAAACAATATTACAATTAGTCATTTGACTAATTTTAGGTTGAAACCACTTTTCGAGAAGCAATTTTTTTTGTCTTTCCTAAAATAAAAACCAACCATTGCACAGAAATTTTTTCCATTATAATTTTTCAAAAATACGTTAGTTTTTTTAATAAAATTGTCTCGTTCAAAGAGGCCATACTTTCAAAATAAATGTGTTCCTTAATTAAGCAGAACCTGCGAAAAAATACTAGAGGGAATGAAAAAGTTGGAGTGATCCAGAAAATATTTTTTTCGTGTTTTAAAAATTTAAAGAACAAAAATAAAAAACAAATTTTTAAGCTGGGAGAATCCTTTTTACTAAAAAATAATTAACTATCATTTTCGTGAACGATGCTAGTCATCGCAAAATAAAAAGAGGTATTTTTCTAGAACTTTTTTTATGGTGCAAACATTTAGTTTTTTTTTACATCTGTCTATGAGAGAAAAATCAAAAAATCGATTTTGTGAAGAAAAATTCTTCTGACCACAAAAAGTTATTTAGCCTGCATTAACTCACAAAGTATCTTTCTTATAAAAATACAAATTCAAAAAACTAGTAGCAGAAAAGCAAGTTTAGTTTTTTTTTGAATTATTATTTTTACTGCATAAAATTATAAAAATTCCTATTTATTCATTGCAGCCTGCACAGTCATTCCCATTTTTTCCTTTTTCCAATTGAAGACGAAAATAAAACAGAACCCAATAATTTTGATAAAAAAAGCCATCCAACTTGGCTAAAAATTTCTCTTTTTTTTAAAAATTGAATCTTTTTTTATTGGCAATCGCCTGCTCAAAAATGAATCTGCTTCAATTGAAAATTTAGTTAAACGTAAATATTTTGTAGAAAATTCGCTTTTTTTGTGTAGAAAATTCATCTTGTTTGTTTCAAATTTAACTATTCGACTAAAAAAATATGTATTTTGTGGAAAATTAGTCTTTTTCATATAAAAAATATTTTTTTCGATAAAACCGCAACTGTTTGGTTCTACAGGGTGGACCATTTTAATATAACCGCCCCAAAATCTCCGGAAATAAGCGGCATTAAAAAAATTGTTTAGACAAAAGCTGCTCAGGACAATGAAGATCCATCTTTCTGTAACATCGTTTTTGACCTTGAGATCAATTTTCAAGGTTATTTGAAGGTCACATTGATTTTTTTAAATGGGAACCCCTATTTATGACATTAGATTCTGAAAGAACGGGAAATTTTACGTCCAAAATGACAGTTAGAGTCAATTTTCACGATGTCAAACAAAGGTTAAACCGAGGTCAAATTTCAAAAATCATGCAAAACATGATTTTTTTGTTTTATTCTTTTAACACGTATGGGCAACACGAAGCTGGGGTGGATTTGGGTCCAACGACCTTGATCACCTTGACCTTGAGCCTAACTTGGAAGGTCAATAGAAGGTCAAAGTGTTTGTTTTCTTTAACTAATACACCGGAAATCAAACCCTTAAACTCACAAGCTCCAAACCAACAAATTTCACACTTTGACCTTCGAATGACCTTCAAATTCGGCCTCAAGGCCAAGGTGATCGTAATCGTTGATCCTAAATTCATCCCAGGTTTGTGCTGTCCAAACGTATTAAAAAAAAATAAAACTAAAAAATCATGTCCTACATGATTTTTGAAATTTGACCTCGATTTTACCTTTATTTTACCTCGTGAAAATGGACTCTAACTATCATTTCGAACGTAAAATTTCCCGCTCTTTCAGGATTTATGGTCAAAAATAGGGGTTCCCATTTTAAGAAATCAACGTGACCTTCAAATAACCTTAAAAATTCATCTCAAAGTCAAAACCGATTTTAAAGAAAGATGGTCCTGAGCAACTTTTGTCTGAAAAACTTTTTTGTATGCCGCTTATTTCCGGAGATTTTAGGATTTAAGTATTTTATTAAAAATTTGTTGTTTTTTTTTGTAAAGCTTGACTGATTTTAATTTCTAATCCAAACATTTTTTTATTAAAATATCAAATATTCCATTTTTTGAAAATTAATTTTTTTTTGTTAAAATTTTTTTTTTTAAATAAACGTCATGATTGAAAATTAACGTTTTAAGTTAAAGGTAATAGTAACTATTAGATTTCTTTTTGAGAATTCATTATTTTTTAAATCATTTTCTTAACTTAAAATTGAGCTACTGGGTTGAAAATTCAAGTGTTTATTCTAAATTCAACTTACGTTTAAAAATATATTTTTGTTTCCTTAAAAATTCAACAAATTGATTAATAATGTAACTTTTTTTTACAAACATAATTTTTTTAATAAAATGAAAATTTAACTATCTGATTTTCGATTAAAAATTGATCTTGCTTACTTAAAAGATCAACTATTCTGTTAATGAAAATGAATCTTTTTCTGCAGCAAATTTAACTATTTGGTTGAAAATTTATGAATTTTTTTAATTTGTCTTTTTAAGTAGAAATTCAATCTTCTTGCTTGAAAATTCAACTCTGGTTAAAAAATTCGTATTCTTGATTAAAAATGTAAATCTATACATGACTAAAATATCAACTATTGTATTTTTTATTAAAAATTCATCCTTGTGGTTAAAAATGGAACTACTATGTTAAAAACTATTTGTTCTTCTTGTTTTAGATTTTAATTTTTTTAACAAAAAATTTAACTATGTAGATGAAAACTCAACTTCTTGATTGACAATCAACTTTTTTGTTAAAAAATTTATATCTTTGCCTTCAAAAATTAAATAGTTGCACACAGATTTATATATTTTTTTAAAAATTAATGTGTTATACAAATTAATATATTTTATTAGGGATTCCTTTTTTTAGTCGAAATTAATCTTCCTGGTAAAAAATTCATCCCCGTTAGTAAAAATTTATTTATTATTCAGTTCAAAATGCAACTCTGGTTGGATACAAATCAGTTTTTGTCAAAGATTCGCCTCTTTTGTTGAAAGTTGTCTTTTTCAATCCAATTCAATTGTCTCTGATTCACCATAAAAATCTTAAATTATCATTTATTACGTTTTTCAAGGAATTTTTTTTTTAAAGAAAATTTCACTGCTTGGTTGAAAGTTGAAATACTCTGTTAATTAAAAAGAATTAGTAAGATTTTATCCCCCCTCCCTCCACGAAATAGTCTTGACCATTTTTTTTTTGAACTCCAAATAAATTTACGAATAAAATTAATCGGCAATAATTACGCAAAATAGGGGGGAGGGGGTGGTAAAACTGGCAGATCCTAACGAAGGGGACAAGGTGAGTCATACGTTCATAAATAGTATTTCCCGCCCTATTTGGATTCACAGGTGTGATAAAAATGATTAGGGCCATATTTATTAGGAAACGCTAATTTAATTATTAATTATTTGTACAATAATACGGAAATAAATTTGATATAAGACAGCATTAACGAAGCAACCGGACGATGAGTTTTACACCCGTTGGCAAGTAAATGGCAATAAATATTTGAAGAAAATGTAACAGGGTGTAATTATTAAACAGCATATGGCCCTATTGGCTTGCTGTGGAACAGCAGTTAAGTGTTCCTTTGCACGTTATACCACCATTTCATGCATCAGCCCTGCATTATTTACTCGCCTCTTCGCATTTATTCGTATCATCAGCAAATAAGTGCATACTTTCCATTTCCTCGTTTTCTCAAAAAGAATCACAATTAAAAATAAATTTTTCTATTGACTCAGGAGGTATGTGTCATTTATAGGGACTCAAAATCAGTACTATAATTATCCACTGATCCACAACATATCACGAAAATTAATTATTTTTTAATTTAGGATTTATTAAGAGTTTGAAACTATGATTACCGACTTTCTGGAAATAATGGTTCGATATTTGCACAGTTAATTACAATGCTACTAAAGGATCCACTCATGCGGGCCCAAGAATAATTAGCACTATACTGTTACAAAAACATTAAAAATATGAAGAAAGTTCATTATTTTTGAGTTAGGGATTTTAAAAGGCTATGGGAATAATATGATCCCCAACCTTATTATAAAACTGTCTGAATATTTGCCCAAATTATTAAAAATGCTAATAAAGGATACAATTTTGCGGATGCAAGAATAATTAGTACCATACTATTAAAATAACATGAAAGTATCATGACAGTTATTCATTTCTCAGTTCAGGATTTTAAAAGGCTTTAAAATCTGATTCACTACTTTGTGGAAAAAAATGGTTATATATTTGCCCAGTTAATTACCGATACTATAAGTGGATCCACTCTTGCGGATTCAAGATTTATTAGCACGCTACATATTAATACTATAACAAAAAATATCAGCAAAGTTCATTCTTTTTGAGTTAAAGATTTTAAAAGGCTTTGGTAATATGATTTTCAATTTTATTATCAAAACGTTTAGATATTTGGCCAATTAATTAACAATGCTTATCAATCAAACACTTTTGTGAATCGAAGATTAATTAGCACTATACTATTACAAAAACATAAAAAATATTAAGAAAGTTCATTATTTTTGAGTTAAGGATTTTAAAAGGCTATGGGAATAATATTATCCCCAACCTTATTATAAAACTGGCTGAATATTTGCCCAATTAATTAAAAATGCTAATGAAGGATGCACTTTTGCGGATGCAAGAATAATTAGTACCATACTATTAAAATAACATGAAAGTATCATGAAAGTTATTTATTTCTCAGCTAAGGATTATAAAAAGCTTTAAAAATCTGATTTGCTACTTTGTAGAAAAAAATGGTTTTATATTTGCCCAGTTAATTACCGATACTATAAGTGGATCCACTCTTGCGGATCCAAGATTTATTAGCACGCTACATATTAATACTATAACAAAGAATATCAGGAAAGTTCATTCTTTTTGAGTTAAGGATTTTAAAATGCTTTGGTAATATGATCCCAATCTTATTATAAAATTTTTTGGATACTTGCCCAATTAAATAAAAATGCTCATCAATCATACACTTTTGCGGATCAAAGATTAATTAGTGCTATACTATTACAATAACATATAATATATCAAACAAGTTATTATATCTTCTTGAAGGATTTTAAAAGGCTTTGGAAATATAATTTCTTACTTTATTTTAAAAGATCTTGTTATTTGATCTATTAATTATGAATAATAATAAGCGAACCATATTTGCGTATACAAGAATAATTAGTACTGTAATATTACAATAACATAAAAAATATCAAGAAAGTTAATTATATCTTAGTTAAGGATTTTAAAAG
>JAAAKG020194364.1:0-24282 GCA_010014905.2 Druon quercuslanigerum
AAATTAACTTTTTTTGTTTAGATTTTATATTTTGTAAATAATTTAAATTAAATAGATAAAAAATGTACTATTTGTTTAAAAATTTGATTATTTTTATGTAATTCGGTTTTTTCTTTAAAAAACTATATTTTAATTTATTCATGTTGTTTGTTTATTTTTTGTTGAAATTTTATATTTTTTAAGTAGATCAACTACGTAGATAAAAAATTTATCTATTTTGTTAAAAATTAAACTATTTGTTAAAAATTTAATTATTTTGTCCTTTTTAAATTAAAAAGTTGTATTTCAATATAATCATGTTTTTGTTTGAAAATTGATCATTTTAAGGTTAAAATGTAACTATTTGATAAAAAATTTGACTAATTTATTAAATTTATTTATTTTATTCATAATTTATCTTTTTTCAGCTGAAAATTCGTCTTTCTTGGTTAAAAATTCATTTTTATTAGTTGAAATTTTATCTCTCTTGGCTGAAAATTAACTTTTTTTTGTTTAAATTTTATATTTTTTAAATAAATTAAACTACGTAGATAAAAAAATCTACTATTTGTTTAAAAATTTTATTATTTTTATGAAATTCGATTTTTTGTTTAAAAAACTATATTTAAATTTATTTTTGTTTTTTCATTTTTTGTTGAAAATTTATATTTTTAAGTAAACCAACAAAGTAGATAAAAAATTAATCTATTTTGTTAAAAATAAAACTATTTGTTAAAAAATTTAATTATATTTTTGTTTTTTAAATTTAAAAAAACTATATTTTAATATAATAATGTTGTTTTTGTTTGAAAATTGGACATTTTTAGGTTAAAGTGTAACTATTTGATAACAAATTAAACTAATTTATTACATTTTTTTTTATTCATAATTTATCTTTTTTCAGTTGAAAATTCATCTTCCTTGTTTGAATTTTCATCTCTCTTGGCTGAAAATTAACTTTTTTTGTTTAAATTTTATATTCTTGAAATAAATTAAACTACGTAGATAAAAATTTTTACTATTTGTTTAAATATTTGATTATTTTTATGAAATTCGGTTTATTTTTTTAAAACTATATTTCAATTTATAATTGTTGTTTTTTCATTTTTTGTTGAAATTTGATCCTTTGTAAGTTAAAGTTGTTGTCATTGATTTTTTTTTTATTGAAAATTAACCTGTTTTGTTGAACTTTTATATTTTTTAAGTTATTCAACTACGTAGATAAAAAATTAATCTATTTTGTTTAAAATTAAACTATTTGTTAAAAAATTTAATTATTTTGTCGTTTAATTTTTTTTTCAAATATATTTTAATATAATAATGTTTTTTTTTGTTTAAAAATTGATCCTTTTTCAATTAAAATATAAATAATTGATAAAAAATTTAACGTATTCATTATAATAATTTTTTAAATTAATATTGATCTTTTTTCAGTTGAAAATTCGTCTTTCTCGGTTAAAAAATTTTATATTATTTAAATAAATTAAACTACGTAGATACAAAATTAACTATTTGTTTAAAAATTTGATTATTTTTATGAAATTCGGTTTTGCTTTTACAAAACAATATTTCAATTTATTAATGTTGTTTTTTCATTTTTTGTTGAATTTCGATCTTTTTTAGGTTAAATTTTTTTCAATAAATTTTTTTCTTATCGAAAAAAACCTTTTTTGGTTGAAATTTTATAATTTTTAAATAAATCAACAACGTAGATAAAAAATTAATCTATTATGTTAAAAACTAAACTGTTTGTTAAAAAATTCAATTATTTTGTCGTTTTTACAATATTTAAAAAAAATTTTTGATTTGAAAATTGATTCTTTTTGAGTTAAAATATAACTAATTGATAAAATCAACTAATTCATTAAATTAATTTTTGTAATGAAAATTTAGTTTTTTCAGTTGAAAATTCGTCTCAAAATCTGTTGAAATTTTATTTTTTTTAAGGAAGTTCAACTATTTAGATAGAAAATCTAATTAGAAATAGAATAATAAAATATAAAATAATCAAAAATTTGATTTCTTAAAAATTAAACTGTATGTTTAAAATTTTTTTAAAACCAATTTTGAATTCAATAATGTAGCTTTTTTCTTTTTAATTAAAAAATAATCTTCTTTAATTCCCAAATCCCAATAATTAGTATAAAATTGATATACTTTTTTTTTAATGCGTCATTTCGAAAAAAAATAGGCTGAATATTTCACTAAATAATTAATCAAAGGGCGAATATAAAAAATAAGCAGATATAAAAACCAGTTGTATTTTATTCTCGTGAAACAGTAGTAACATTAAATTATATACGTTCGCATCTGCATAATTCGCGCAGTCGCGATCAACAAAAAAAAATCCTCCCTTAAACGATCTTAAAATCCTAATTTATTATTTATATATGTATACCTAATTATAAACATATTCTCATACAGATTCTCATCATTCGTTCGCCTAAATACTCGACAAGATTTCTAATAATTCTAATATATCCATTATCTATAATAACTATTCAATAATCAACAGATTTATAAACAGCCTTTTCAAAACCCTCGAAATTCCAATTTTTTATTAAAAAATAAAAATGTAAAACAGAATTTAAAATTATTCAAAATTTGTCTCAAAAATAATTTCAAATTGAGTAAAAAAAAAAGTAAATAAAATTATTGAAAGATTTGAAAATGCTGTCTATAATTTGAAAACAAGAGAATTGAGCGCCTAGAAAATCCGATTTGAAAAGCAAAAGATTCTTTTTTTCGGAAATTTTGCTTCGAGTGATTTTTCTCCCACCAAAAGATTAAAATACAATTTTTTCTGCGAAAGAAAAATAATCGAAGCTGTGTGATTATCTTGATTTTTTAAATCTTTACTTACGTTCATTTAATTAATTAATTAATTAATTAATTAATAACTATACAATACATAGATAATAAGCGAAAGTGATTCTAGTGACAATTTGACATTATTCTAATTCTAATCGATTTTGTCACCAGTCGTATGAATTTACAAAAAAATCGTACCCTATTTAATCAGTTTTTCACAAGCACACTAGTGTCACAAATAGGAATATTTTCCAATTGTAAAATAAATTAAAGAAATATTTTTTCCACTATTCGCGTCACAAATGATTAATAAACGAATATTAATTAGATTAGATATTTAAAATTAAATTGCTATTTACAGTGTGCTTTAAAATTTTCGAAGAGGTTTCATGCTGAAATAAAATTCGTATAGATTAATCTTAAGCTAAATTTACATCTTTAGTAGTAGAGCAAAGAGGCCACGGCGCCACTTACCGGCCAAGAAAGGCTCTGTTCCATGCTGAGTTACCGACAGTTGATATTACACGCAGTCCATAATGTAGATCCCAAAAGATAACAATATTTTTTTTGCTAAAAAAGGAGAATTTTCAACTGAAAAAGGTCAATCTTAAAAAAATGGAAAAGTTAAAAACTTAATTTTAAACCAAACAGTAGTTGAATTATTCATCAAAAAAATATTATTTTAAACAAAATAGTTGAATAGTCAAGCAAAGAAGATATTTCTAATAAAATAGATGAATTTTTGAATTGAAAAGATAAATTTAACAACAAAAAAAGAAGAATTTTCTCTTAAAAAACATTCTAGTTGACTTTTGAAGATCAAAATATAAATTTTTTTACAACGATTTATGTGCCTTTTCGAATTGAAAATTGAACTTATTTTTCGTGGAAACTTTTTTTTTTAAATTCATTTTTTAGATTTTGGAAAAATCAACTGGAATCTTTTTTAGATGAAAATTTAACTATTAAAATTTTTTTTTCTTTTTAAATAAAAAATCATCTATTTTTTGAGGAATTTTATATTTTTTTTAGATAAAAATGCAACTGTTTAGTAGAATATTCAACTATTCTGTTATAAATTCACCCTTTTTCATTAAAAAAATTCGTCTCCTAGAAACTGATTTTTTGTTAAAAAATTCATATTTTGATCTTGAAAAGTCAACAAAAATCTTTCTTAGATGCAAATTCAACTATTAAAAAAAATATCTTATTTAAAAGAAATTTGATTTTTTTGATAAAAAAATGCAACTATTTGGGTTTTTAACCAAAAAAATTAAACTGTAAAAAAAAATTACAAATTTTTATTAAAAAAGATAAAATTTATTAACATTTTTATTTAATTCTTGAATCTTCCTTCAAGAAGATTCCAGTTGAATTCCAAAAATGAATTTTTTTAGCAAAAAATACATTTCTACGAAAAAATTGATTTTCAATCCAAAAAGACGAATTTTTTTCAACAAAAAAGAATGATTTTTTAACAAAATAGTTTAATTCTCTACTAAATAGTTGCTTTTTTATCCAAAAATTGAATTGAATTTTCATCCAAAAAAGATCCCAGTGGACTTTTAAAAATCAAAATATAAATTAACAAAAAAAGTTTCAAGAAAATAATTCAATTTTCAATTTAAAAAGCCGAATTTTTTCAACCAAATAAAAAGAATTTATAAAAAAAAAAAAATGTTCATTTTTCATCCAAAGAAGATTCGAGTTGACTTTTTAAGATCAAAATATAAATTTTTCAATAAAAATAAGTTTTTTCGAAAAAAATTTAAATTTCAATCCCAAAAACCGCTTTTCATTCACCTAAAAAGGAAGAATTTTAAAAAGAATTTTTTTAATTCTCTACTAAATATTTGTATTTTTAATTTCAATCAAATAGTGGCATTTTTATTTAAGAAATTTAATTTCTCTTAAAGCAAGTAAAATTTGAAAATCAATTTTTAACTAAAAATTATTAGATAAAAATTTTTATTCTCAAATAAAATTATTATTAAGTAAAAAGTATAACTTTTTAAAAAGATTGTCAACTTTTCAATCAAATAGTTGCTTTTTTGCAAGAAAATGAAAATTCTACTACAAAAGGTGAATTTTTAAATCAAAAAGACAAATTTTCAAAAAAAGAGTTGAATTTTCATCCGAAAGGATTTAAGTTGACTTTTCAACAGTAATATAGGAATTTCAAACAAAAAGTAAATTTTTTAGAAAATAGTTTACTTTTCAACAAAATATTTGCATTTTTTCCACGAAAGATGCAATATTTATACGGGAAAAGATGATCCTTTAAATGAAAAAAATATTTTTCGTCCAAAAAAGACTTTTAGTTCACTTGTCAGCAACAAAATAGAAATTTTAAACAAAAAAAGTTAATGTTTGACAAAAAAGTCGAATTTTTAACCCAAAAATACGATTTTTCGTCATAAATCTACATTACCGACTTTGGGTAACCTCGAATGTCGGTAACTCAGCAAAGAAGAGAACCTTGCTCGGTCGGTAAGTGGCCTCCTAACCCACTTAGCTATACTACTTTGATCGATTATGCCGTCCGTTATTGTCTAAAATGCAGGAAATAATTCGAAAATCAAAATTTCGGATTATTTAATAAATTTGTGATCACGCTCTTCACAGAAAACAAAAACTAACAGTTTTTTTTTCATCGTACACTTTTAAAATTTGCAGTTTTTTGTTCTTTTTTGTTTCGACTTTGCTTATCGAGAGTAAAATCTAGCTTAGAACTAATTAAATTTAAATTTTTAAGATTATCACTCTGATATTATGGATTTTACTTCTTTAAAGCTGTACCGAAGTCATTGGCGTTTAAATTCCAATTGACAAAATATGAAAAAAAGCGAGAAAAATAGAACGTAGGGACACTCACTAGAAATTCGAGAATCTGATTTTTACTTTTTTTTCGCGAGCAGACTCTGAATTCTAAACTTGCAATGTTAAGTGTAATTTATTATTATTATTATTATTATTATCGATTTAATTTACAAAAAGCTACAGTGATTGGAAAAAAAGTGCTGAATAACATTAGTGGCAATTTAGTTACGTTCGAAGAAAGCGATTGGCTTTAGATATAAAAAATTTTTCATTTCTTAAAAATAATTTTGAAATACTAAAACTAGTTTCTGACACGAAAAAGGTTTCCAAAAAACTTCAGACTTTTATTAATTTCAGTCTCTTTTTTAAATCCAAATTTAAATTAAATTTTAGATTTAAATCTAAAGCCACTCGTTCTTTCTGACCCTGAATTTTATTCCGAATGGCTAAATCCTTAAAGTATAATTTAATTTAATAATAAAATTACTTTAGTAAAATTCGAATCTAGATTTAGTTTTAATTAATTGACGCCTCTTTTATTGTGCTCGTCAAAAAAGTAACGAGTTTGGCACTTAATGAAGAGTAACTTTAATTAATATATGAATTATTTTCATAATTTAAGATTAAAATCTAATTTACAGTCACACAAAATTCTTATTTTTATACTATTTTTTTTCATTCACGCTTCTTACAACCCGACTTTGGTTAAAACTTCAGCTGTTAATGATTAACTGTTAGTCATAAACCTTAACATTATTTAATAATTATTTCTAATCAAAAGTTGATAAACTTTTTCTTTCTAATTTTATAACTTGAAATTGCTTTCAAGGAAAAAGAAATAGAGAGTTTTAGAAGTGTGCGATGAACTGTGATCGCAAATTTGCGAAATAAAATTAATTAATTTTTAGATTAACAAATCTAAAAGCGTTTGAATTTTGAAAAATTCTGAACTTAAAATTAAGTTAAAAAAATTTTTCTCTAACGAATTTACGAATTGTTTCGAAAGAAGAGAAATTCTGGAGACATTTTTGTCGATTAGGGGTACTTTAAATTATTTTTTATACATTTTTTTCTTCGCCTAGGAGAAGAAATTTTCCCTTTGTTGATAGAGAGGCAAAGGTGTGCATGGCGAGAGGTCATCGTCATCAAAACGAGAATCCGGATCCAGTGGAAGAGTCGCCAGGGCCTTTACTGTTTAATTAATTGAAAAAATGAATATTAATTTTCTTTTATTCTATTTTCAAGGCGTCAAAAAATTACTCTGGCTGGGATTCGAACCCAGGTCTTTAGACTGCGGTCTGGGACTCTGCGAGGCTAAGAGCACCAGCCTGGCGATCTGAAGACCGGGGTTCGATTCCCAGCGGAGATAATAATTTTTACACGAATTCTGATTAAAGTAAATATTTTAAGAATATCTAATAGACACAGAATTTATCTAACAGATAACGAATATACAATAAGATAGATAATATACGATAAGATAAAGAATATATAAAATGATAAAATGAATTCTGAAGTTTAAGGATCATCCACAAATTACGTAAGACATTTTTTTGAAATTTTTTACTTCATGTTTGTTTTTGGTTGAACTTTTTTTTTGCTGAAAATTTATCTTCTTTAATAGAAAATTAATCTTCTTGATTGAAAATTTATTGCTTCTTCGTTAAAAAATAATTTCTTCGGTTGAAAATTAAAATATTTTAATTTTTTGTAAAATTTTTATTCTTTCTAGTTAAAAATTTCACTAGCTGGTTGAAGTTTCGTATTTTTTCATAAAAATTTAATCTTCTTGGTTGAAAATTTATCTGCTTAATTCAAGCATCAACTATTTTGTTAAAAATTCACTTAATTTGATTGAAAAACCATTTTTTGTACTTAAAATTTATCTTCTTCAGTTAAAAATTTAACTTTATTCGATTGAAAATTATGCATTTTGTTAAAAAATAATTTTTTTGTCGAAAAGTTAACTATTTTGTTGGAGATTCATTTGTTATTTTGTTAAAATATAAGTTTTCTAATGAAAAATGTAACTGTTCTTATTTTTGGTTTCAACCTTATATTTTTTATTTAAAAATTCATGGATATTGTTGAAAAATCGTATTTTTGGATAAAAAATTCACATTTTTTGAGAGAAAAGTTAACTATTTGGTTCAAAATTAATTTTTTTTATTTAAAGAAACATCATTTTAGTTTACAGTTCATTTTTTTGGTAAAAACTTTACCTATTTGGTTGAAAATTCGTTTTTTTTTAAATTTAAATTAGATACTCATTTTTCTGACTGAAATTCAAGCTGTTCTAACTTTATTTTACAAATTTCTCTTTTTTATTTGAAAACTTAACTATTTGGATGAAATTTCGTACTTTTTGTTTTTTAAAACTTCATTTTGTTTAGTTGAAATTTTTTTAAACTAAAAATTAATCTTCATTAGTTAAAAATTCAATTTTTGTTTTTGAAAAATTTTCTTTTTAATAGAAAATTCCTTTTCCTTATATTCATCATTTTAGATGAAAGTGCATTTCTTTAGTGGAAAATTCAAATTTTTTCTTGAAAATTCGTTCTTTTTTTATTAATTTACATGAAAAATTAATTTTTCGAAATGTAAATTAAACTAGTCTAAACAGTGTTAAAATTTCGTCTTTTTAAAAAAATTTAATATGCTTGGTTGAAAATTTATCTTCTTAAGTGAAATTTCAACTATTTTGTAAATATTTATTTTAATTGATTGAAAACTCTTTTTTTTAAACTTTTTTAAGTTTGAAATTTAATTATATTGGCCGAAAATTTATTTCATTTTTTCTTAAATTGTCTTTTTGGATAGAAAAATCATTTTTTTATGTAACATTTATCATTTCGTTCGAGATTTTTTTTTCTTTTGTTGAAATATTAGTTTTTTAAACAAAAATTAAACTATTCTATTTTTGGTCTCAACCATATATTATTTATTCAAAAATTCATGTATATCGTTTAAAAATTGTATTTTTGGATAAACAATTCATATTTTCTTAGAGAAAAGTTAACTATTTGGTTCAAATGAAAATTTTTTATTTGAAGAATTATCATTTTAGTTTAAAGTTCATTTCTTTGGTAAAAAATTTACCTACTTGGTTGAAAATTCGTTTTTTTTTTAATTAAAATTGGATATTTATTTTTCTGACTAATATTCAAACTATTCTAACTTTCTGTTAAAATTTCTCTTTTTTATTTAAAAATTCAACTATTTGGATGAAATATCGTCTTTTTGTCTTTTAAAAATTCATTTTATGAAGTTGAAATTTTTTTAAACTGGAAATTAAACTTTGTTCGTTAAAAATTAAATTTTTTAAAAATAAATTTTCTTTCTATTAGAAAATTCCTTTTCCTTATATTCATCATTTTAGATGAAAGTTCATTTCTTTAGTGGAAAATTCAAATTTTTTCTTGAAAATTCGTTCTTTTTTTTTTAATTTACATGGAAAATTAATTTTTCGAAATGTAAATTAAACTAGTCTAAACAGTGTTAAAATTTCGTCTTTTTAAAAAAATTTAATATGCTTGGTTGAAAATTTATCTTCTTAAGTGAAATTTCAACTATTTTGTGAATATTTATTTTAATTGATCGAAATCTTTTTTTTTTAACTTTTTTATGTTTGAAATTTAATTATATTGGTCGAAAATTTATGTAATTTTTTTTTAATTGTCTTTTTGGATAGAAAAATCATTTTTTCCTTTTAACATTCATCATTTTAGATCAGAGTGAATTTATTTGGTAGAAAATTAAACTTTTTTCTTTCAAATTCGTTCTTTTCTATTTAAATTTATTCTATTCTAATTTTTTTTTCAATTTCACTATTTAGTTGAAATGTCGTATTTTTAGTAACAATTTAATATACTTTCTTGAAAATTTATCTCCTTAATCAAAATTTCAACTATTTAAAAAATTCATTTTTCTTGGTTTTAATTGAAAACTTATTTATGTGGAAAAAGTATTTTTTCTTTTCTTTAACATTCAACATTTTAGTTTTAAATTATTATAATTATTATTCATTCCAATTATTTTTGACAGAAAATAAAAATATTTGTTTGTGAAAATATCAACTATTACAATTTTCATTAAGAATTAATTTTTTTGTTGGTTAAAAATTTAACTATTTTGTTGAAAATTCTTTTTTTTTTTAAATTATATTTGTCACGAAACTTTTATGTAGGAAAATATTTTTTTTCTCTTTATCATTTAGCAGTTTAGTTTTTAATTATTATTATTATTTAATTAAAAATTTAAAAATTGTCGTTTTGGATAGAAATGCTATTTTTTTGAATTTGGGTTTTTTTGTTTAAACAAAACTTTTATGCAGGTAAATTAAAAAGTTTTTTTCTCTTCATCATTGAGCAGTTTAGTTTTAAATTATTATTATTATGTAATTCAATTATTTTTTACTAAAAATTAAAATATTTATTTGTAAAAATATCAAATATTACCATTTTTATTAAAAATTCATTTTTTTCGTTCAAGGATTCATATCTTTGGTTAAAAATTAAACTATTTTGTTGAACATTCTTTTTTTTTGGTTTTAAATTAAATTTTTTTTCAAAAAAATTATTATTCCATTTTTGATTCAAAATTGATCTTTTTATTAGCAAGCTAAAGGATTTGGTTAAAAAATATTCAGTTTCTTTACAACTTTAACTACGTTCTGTAATATTTTCTTTAGAAATATTCTTTTTCAACTAAAAATTTTACTATTCTATTGTTGCTTACAAATTTACCTTTTTTATTTAAATATATATTTATTCTGTTAAAAGTTTATTTCTTTAGTGAAAATTGTATTATTTTGTATAAAATTCGTTTTTTTGTTAAAAATTATTCTTGTTAAATGAAAATATAACGATTCCATTTTTGTTTTACAATTTATCTTCTTATTTTTGATCAAACTTATTTTATTTGTTTGAAAACTCATATTTTTTGGGTTGAAAATCCAATTTTTTGATAAAAAATATTGTAGCGGAAATATTGTAGTGGAAAATTAATAAATTTTATTTATAATTTGTCCTTTTTGGTAAAAAATTAACCTAATTAGTTATAAATTAATTTTTTTGTTGAAAAATCAAATATTTCTCAAAAAATTGATAAATTTTCTTACAAATGTAATATATCTAAGTTTTAATATCTGCTAAGTACTTTTTTTTAGTAAAATTCCTCTTACAATAGCCGTAAGATTTTTAACCAAACCTTACCTGCCATAAAATTGTCTTACGTAAATTGGTGGATGCCCCTTATAAAATTCTCTATTATTTCAGTAAAGCTCTTATAAATAAACTCTTTTTTATCATCTAATCTCATACAAATATTTATAAAACATTAATTCTATTTTTAAATTTTGAAAAAATAATTCAAGCTCCGCTGAGATTTGAACCCGCATCCGCGGGTTCGAATCCCAGCGGAGCTAGAGACTAATTTTTACCAAATTGAAAAATGAATTCAATATTTTCAAAATACTGATACAAGATCAGTACATAAAAAAGATATTGACAAAACATTTTTATAGACAGCAGCACTGAAAGGGATATCAGGAAATTAGAAAAGGAAATCTAATTAGAGAAATTGAAACAACACAGATTGTGAGATAACATCAATTCAAATCTAGGAAAAAAGGATTAGAGAATTAAAAATTGGAGAGGAAAATAAATTTCATTGAAATGGAAAGAAAAAAAATGGAAACAAACCTGACAAACGTAAGGTGTCGTGCGAGTCCTACATGAGATGGAAGCATTTTTCAGTCAGTGTGTCTGGTTACCTACACACAGCACAAACGGTCCAAACAACACTACTTTTACAATCAGCAAATGATAAATTAATTATGGGTTATCAGGATGTCTACCCGACGGATAGTTTTTAAAAATAATTTTTTGTTATTTCTGCTATTTTTTATATTGTTATTTATTGCAATAAAAATATAATATTTATTTGTAAATATTGGAGAAGCATTTTTTGCAATTATTGAAAATGGAAAAATAAATTGATAATTTAATTATCAATGGTAAATTTAATAGTATTTCCCCTATTCCCCTGGGATTCCCCTTTTTATCGAAAAACTTATCCTTTTCCGCTTTTCTTTTTAAATTAATTTGTTTTTAAATTATTTTTTTTATTAATTTGAAAATTATATTTTGAATCTTATTACTAACAAGCGAATTAAAATCATAATTTTAAGTTGCAGACCAGCAATCCTTGCGTCTCAAATTTGTATTTATTTTTTAATTTACATATTTCCTATTGAAAATCCATTGGATGACTATTATTGTCCAATAATATTTGACAATGGCGATCCGCTTTAGAAAAAAATCAAATTTGATCAAGTTTTCTTCTATGGATTGATGGATTGATGTTTGTGATTTTTATGGATTTATTTTTATTTATTTATCTCACTTTTCTTTAATTTTCAAAAATTGATTACCAACTGCTGAAAATTCAATTATCAATTTTCTTCAATTACAAATTTTGAAAGCGGACGAAAATAGAATTTTCAATTGTTGAAAATTGAATTTTCAAAAGATGAAAATTTTATTGTTGTATATTTAAGACAACTGGAAATTCGTTTATTAAAAATTGAATAATCAATTGTTTCACAATGAAAAAAAATTATGAACTACTGGAAATGAAAGAAAGTTAAAGAAAATTGAATTTTCAACTAACAAAAATTGAAGAAAATTGATCATTAAATTATCAATAGTAGAAAATTCAACTATCAAACTTTGAAGACAATTGAAAATTAAAGAAAAATTATTTTCAACTATTGAAAATTAAAAAAAAATTGATAATTGAATTGTCAATAGTAGAAAATTCAACTATTGGAATTTGAAGCCAATTTAAAATTTGAGAAAATTAAAAATTTAATATTCATCTGTACAAATTGAGGAAAAATTATTTTGAACTATTGAAAATTGAAGAAAATTGATAATTGAATTATCAATAGTAGAAAATTCAACCATTGAAAATTGAAGACAATTGAAAATTTGAGAAAATTTAATATTCATCTATAAAAGTGTAAGAAAAACTATTTACAAATAGTGAAAATTGAAGTAAACTGAATTATTAAATGTTAAAAATTAAAGAAAATTGATAATTGAATTTTGAAAAGCTGTAAATTCTATTGTTGAAAATGAAAGAAAACTGGAAATTCATTTCTTAAAGATTGAATTTTCAATTGTTGACAAATGTAATAAAAAATTAATTAGGAACTACTGAAAATGAAAGAAAATTAAATTTTTAAATAACGAGAATTAAAGAAAATTGATAATTGAATTATCAATAGTAGAAAATTCAATTATCAAACTTTGAAGACAATTGAAAATTAAAGAAAAATTATTTTCAACGATTAAAAATTGAAGAAAATTGATAATTGAATTGTCAATAGCAGAAAATTTAACTATTGAACTTTGAAGACAATTGACAATTGAAGAAAATGGAAAATATAATATTCATTTATAAAAATTAAAGAAACATTTTTTTCAATTATTGAAAATTGAAAATAAATTGATTATTGAATTATCAATATTAAAAAAATTTAAATATTAGAAATTGCAGAAAACTGAAAATTGAATTATTAAATGTTGAAAATTGAAGCAATTTTATCATTGAATTTTAAAAAGCCGAAAATTAAATTTTTGAAAATTAAAGGAAACTGGAAATTTAGGGAAATTGAAAATCGAATATTTATTTGTAAAAATTGAAGAAAATTTTTTTTCAACTACTGAATATTGAAAAATTCATTGATACTTGAATTATAAATAGTAGAAAATTCAACCATTGAAAATTGAAGACAATTGAAAATTGAAGAGAACAGATAATTGAATTATGAAATGTTGAAAATTGAAGAAATTGGATAATTGAATTTTAAAAAGCTGAAAAGTCAATTGTTGAAAATTGAAGAAAAATTGAAATTCAGTTATTAAACATTGAATTTTCAACTGTTGAAAAACGAAAAAAAATAATTATTTAGGATTGAAAAATTAAGAAAATTGAATTTTTAACTTTTGAAAATTGATAAAAATTGATAATTGAATTATCAATAGTAGAAAATTCAACTGTTGAAAATTAAACAGTATTGAAAATTGAAGTGAACTGAAAATTGATTTATTAAATGTTAAAAGTTGAAAAAATTTCATAATTGAATTTTCGAGAGCTAAAACTTCTGTTGTTGAAAATAAAAAGAAAACTGGAAAATTAGTTGTTAACGGTGCAATTTTAAACTGTCTAAAAACGAAAAAAATTAAATGATTAATCTTAAATTGTTGCCAATTTAAGAAAATTGAAAATTGAATTATGAACAGTAGAAAATTCAACTATTTCATTGTAAATTATTATTTTTGTAATAAAGATTAAACATTTAGGTCAAAAATGTATTACTTTGAAAGAAAATTGAAATATTTTGTTTGTGCAGAAAATTCATCTTTTTGTTTGAAAATTCAACTAGAAAAAATAAAATTTTTTGTTTAATTTGGATTTTTTGATAGAAAATTCTTCTTTTTAATTGAAAATTCTACTATTTGGTAAAGAATTAATTTTTTTTAGAAGATTATTATTTTAACTAAAAATTCAATTATTTTTGGTTGAAAATTCATTACTTGGAAAAAAATTAACATATTTTTTTAATTTATATTTCTGGGTAGAAAATTCTTCTGTTAGATTAAAAATTAAATAAAAATTAATTTTTTTAGTAGAAAATTTGTCATTTTAGTTAAAAATTCATTTTTTTCGGCAAAAATTGAACTATTTTCTTCAAAATTTATAATTTTTTTGGCTGAAAATTCCTGTATTTTGCTAAAAATTTGTATTTTTATACATAAACAATTCATCTTTTTGGTGAAAAATTCATCTTTTCTTGGTTGAAAATTCATTACTTGGAAAAAAATTAACATATTTTTTTTATTTGAATTTGTGGGTAAAATATTCTTCTGTTTGGTTGAAAATTAAACTATTAAAAAAAGAAATTTTGCGATGAGATTCATCACTTTCGTTAAAAATTCGTTTCTCTTTCGGAAAATTCTAACCACTTGGTTAAAAAATATTTTATTAAAATTATTGCAAAATTATAATTCTTCCCGGAAATTCCCAGTCTTTTCCAGGTTTTCCGATTTTCCCGATCAGGTAGACACCCTAATAATTTTTTTTTAAGCAATCCAAAAAAAAGTAGAATGGAAGAAGAATAAATTATTTCCAATCTTCGCTAGAATTTCGTTTTTTCATTACTCAATTTAATTCGTCAGAAAAGAGTAGATAATAAAGTTTGAAATCTCAAAGAATTTAAATTGACAATATTTAATTTAATGAAAAATTAAGTACAAGAAATTTCATAATTTAAAAAAAAAATATCGTCCCAAAGAATCGATAACTTAAATTTTCTCCACAACATTTTTAGATCTTACACGAACTGAATTTTATCGAAGAAAGGAAATTTCTTATTTCTCAAATCCAGAATTTAGGATTTTGAAAGATCGGAAAAGCAAATATCTTGTAGAAATTAACCGACAAATACAAAAGTAATAGAAAATTATGAAAAAATAAATACGAAATAAAATAATAATTAATGGAGAAGAAAAACATCAATGCAAAAACACGAAAAAACGGTCATGCATCACACTGCTAAAAAATGCACACTGCTATCAAAAATCAAAAACACTTAATTACTAAAAAGCTGAGAATTTTGTATCTATTTTTCAACAGATTTTTTTTAAAACTTTCAGACTCTCTTCCTTTTTTTTAAATAGATTTTTTTCCCTCCCTTTTTCAAGAAAATTCCAATAAAAAAAATCAACTATTTTTCGTTAAAAGTTCATTTTTTTAATTTGAAAACTCTATTATTATATTTTGTCTTTCAGAATTCAGTGAAAAATTATTCTTGTTGGTGAAAAAAAATTAATCTTAAAAATGTTTAAATTACCAATATTTGGTTGATAATTCATTTTTTCTTTGAAAATTATTTTTTGAATTCAAAATATAACTATTCCCTTTTTAGTTAAAAATTAATTGTTTTTGGTTAAAAATAAACTTAATTCTTTTGAAGAAAATTTGTCCGTTTTGTATACAAATTAAAAAATATGGTGTATATTTTTTTCCTCTTCACTCAAAAATCTTTCTTTTTTTTTTTGAAAATTTCATATTTTTCGTTAAAAATTTAACTTTTTTAGTTGAAACTTAAAAAATTTGGTTCAAAATAAATCTTTGAAGATTAAAAATTTAATTAGTTGGTTAAAAATGAATGGGTTTTAGTTAAGAATAAAATTTTTAAATCAAATTTAATATTTGGCCATTGAAACTTTACCTTTTTTGTAAAAAATTCGATCATTTTGTTGAAAATTTAATTATTCAGTGAAAAATTATTCTTTTTGGTGAAAATAAATTAATCTGATGAATTTAAAAATAACCAATATTTTATTGATAATTTATTTTTTCTTTAAAAATTAATTTTTTGAACTTAAAATATAACTATTGCATTTTTAGTTAAAAATTTATTGTTTTTATTTTTTTTTAAACTTAATTCTTTTGTAGAAAATTTGTCCGTTTTGTATAAAATTTAAACAAATTTGGTGTATATTTTTTCATCTTGACTCAAAAATCTTTTTTGTTTGAAAATTCCATAATTTTTTTTCTAAATTTAACTCTTTTAGTTGAAACTTAAAAAATTTGGTTCAAAATAAATCTTTGAAGATTAAAAATTCAATTAGTTGGTTAAAAATTAATGGGTTTTAGTTAAAAATAAAATTTAATATTTGGCGATTGAAACTTGACCTTTTTTGTAAAAAATTCAATCATTTTGTTGAAAATTTAATTATTCAGTGAAAAATTATTATTTTTGGTAAAAAAAATTAATCTAATGAATTTAAAAATAACCAATATTTTGTTGATAATTCATTTTTCCTTTGAAAATTAATTTTTTAACTCAAAATATAACTATTCCAATTTTAGTTGAAAATTTATTGTTTTTCGTTAAAAATAAACTTAATTCTTCAGTAGAAAATTTGTCCGTATTGTATGAAAATTAAAAAATTTGGTGTATATTTTTTTTCCCTTCACTCAAACACCTTTTTTTTTGAAAATTTCAAATTTCTCGTTAAAAATTAAGCTTCTTTAGTTAAAATTTAAAAAATTTTGGTTCAAAATACATTTTTGAAGATTAAAAATTGAACTAGTTGGTTAAAAATTTATTTATCATGAAGAAAAATTAATTAATTTTTTCGCTGAAAGTTCGACTGCTTTTTAGATAGAAAATTCGTCGTTTTTCATTAAAAATTCATCTTGTTTGTTAGAAAAATTCTTGTTTGAAAATTGGTAATTTTCGTTCCAAAAACAATTGAATAATTTTGTTAAAAATTCATCCTTTTAAGCTATATTTAATTATTTTTATTTTAAATTAAAATCTGAATAAAGTGTCTTTGGCAGATAAAAATTCAACTATTTCATTAAAAATTAAACTAATCTGTTAAAAAATTAATTGTTTAGGTTAAAAAATAAATTATTTCGTTGAAAATTCAACTATTTTGGTTGAAGATTTAACTAATCTGTTAAAAAATCAATAATTCTGTTGAAAAAATAATTGTTTTGTTAAAATAATAATTTTTTTATTGTAAAATTAATTTAGCTGTTAAAAATTCATCTATTTTTTGGAAAAGTAATAGTTTTTTTGTAAAAATTTATCTTTTCTGTTAGAAATTTTAAATAATTGGTAAAAAACTTCTATTCTTTATTTAAAAATACATTTTCTTAGTTGAAAATTATATTTTTAAATTGAAAATTCGACTATTTATTAAAAAATTCATCTAATCTATTAAAAATTAAAACTTGAAAAATTTGGTTCAAAATTGAAGATTAATATGCTTGTTAGAAAAGTTCTTGGTTGAAAATTGGTAATTTTTGTTCCAAAAATAATTGAATAATTTTGATAAAAACTTAATCTTTTTTAGCTAGATTAAACTGTTTTTGATTTTAAATTAAATTAAATTAAATTGGTTTAAATTAAAATATCTTTGGCAGATGAAAATTCAACTATTTCATTAAAAAATTAACTATTCTATTGAATAATTAATTGTGCTAATAAAAAGTAAATTATTTTGTTGAAAATTTGTCTTTTCGGATACAAAATTAATTATTTTTTGTTTGAGGAATTATAACTTTCGTTGAAAGTTCTTGTTTCTTTGGTTGAAAAATTAAATTTTTTATTTGAAAACTTAAATGATTGGTAGACAATTTATGTTCTTTACTTGAAAATTCAACTATTTAGTTGAAAATTTATCTTTTTCATTACAAAATTTAACTATTTGTTTAAAAAATATCTTTGGTAGGTAGAAAATTCAACTAATCTGTTGAAAAATGAATAGTTCTGTTAAAAAAAAATGTTTTTCTTGAAAAATTAATTTAGCTGTTTAAAATTCATCTATTTTTTTTAAAGTAATGGTTTTGTTGTGACAATTGATCTTTTCTGTTAGACATTTTAAATAAATGGCAAAAAACTTCTATTCTTTATTTAAAAATGTAATTTATTAGTTGAAAATTTATATTTTTAAATCGAAAATTCGACTATTTATTTAAAAATTTTACTAATCTGTTAAAAATTCAATTATTTTGCTAAAAATTCATATTTTTTAGTAAGAAAGACAAAAATACAACTGTTTGGATTAAAATAATGAATTTTTTCAAGATTTTATTAAAAATTTACATTTTTTATTTGAAAATTCAACAATTGGTTGAAAATCCATCTTTTCAAGTTGAAAATTCACCTATTTGTTTAAAAATACATCTCTGATAGATTAAAAATTGAACAATTCTGTTAAAAAAGTAATTGTTTTGTTGAAAAGTTTAATTAATTTGTTGAAAATTCACCCCTTTTGTTAAAATGTCATCTTTTTTGGTAAAATTTTTCACTTTTTTGTTAAAAATTCGTCTCTTTATATAGAAAATTCCTATTTTAAAATTAAAAATTTACTACTGTTTTTTTTAACTATTTTTTTTTTTGAAAATTCAAAAAATTGGTAGAAATTTTATCCTCTTTATTTAAAAATGTAACTAATTCGTTGAAAACTGATCTTTTTGAGTTGAAAATTCGACTATTTATTACAATATTTAACTAATCTGTTAAAGATAAAAATGCAACTGTTTAGATAAAAATAATTTTTTTTAAAGGATTTTGTTAAATTTTTCGCCCTTATTTAAAAATTAAAAAATTTGGTGACTGAATTTTTTGTCGAATTCTTTAGAGACGTTCAATTTTTTTTGTAAAAAGTAATTTGTTTCATTGAAAATTTAACTATTTCGTTAAAAATTCATTTAATATGCTTTAAAACTTATTTCATTAACTAAAAATAAAACTGTTACAATATTTTGGTAGAAAATTAACCTTTTTGGTGAAAAATTCCTTTAAAAAATAAAATATTTGGTTACAAATTCATGCATTTTGATAAAAAAAAATAATTTTTTTGGTAGAAAATTGATCTTCTTCAGTTGAAACTTTAACAAACTGATTAAAAATACATCTTTGGTTAATAAATAATTCAAATTTTTGTTAAAATTTTTTATCTTTTTCCTGAAAAATTAATGAATTTAATGAAAATTCGTCTTTTTAGATTCGAATTTCATCTTTTTTGGCAGTAGAGTGAAAAATGAAACTGTTTATTTAAAGTAATTTTTTTTTGAGCATTTATTAATTTTTTAGAAAAATGATCTCTTTTATTTGACAGTTTAAATAATTGGTAGAAAATTGATCTTTTTTATTTGAAAATTAGACTACTGTTAAAAATATCAACAGTTCTCTTCAAAATTTAATTATTTTTATTAAATATTTTTATTCTTTAGCAGAAAATTCATTTTTTTTTTTGTTAAAAATTAATTTTTTTTTTTGTAGAAGATTTAACATTTTAGTAGAAACTTCATTATTTTGAAGACAAATTAAACTATTTCGTCTAAATTTTATTATTTGTCTAAAAAAGTGATCTTTTTGATTTAATATTCTACTATTAGGTTAAAAATTATTATTCGTTTGTTTCAAATTCAACACTTTAGTTAAACCTTAATTGGAAGGAAATTTAATTATGTTCTTTAAAATTTATCTTTCTTCTGGTATAAAATTAATTTATTTGGTTCAAATTTTGTATTTTTTAGTAAAAATATTTAAAAAAAAACAAAATTCATTACTTTAAAGGAAATTTTAACTGTTTTGTTAATCAAAATTAATTTTATTCTTCAACATTCATTTGTTTATCTTTAAATGTAAATATTAAATTTTAGTTTGAAAATTCAACTTTTTTTCCACTGTTTTATTGAAAATTTATCTTTTATTTATTTTTTGTTAAAATAATTAACTATTTTGTTGAAAATGTAAATATTGAATATTTAATTTAATTTAACTTTGAAAGTTCGACCATTTCTTAAAAACTAGTTTCTTGAAAATTACTCTCTAATGCTCAAAATTTGAACTACTTAGTTGTAAAACCATATTTCTTGGTTGAAAATTATTTTTTTGTTGTAAATTTATTTTTTTTTTAAATTAACCTTTCTGTTAAAAAATTCGAATAAAAAATAAATTATTTCGCTGCAAATTCCTGCATTGTGATAAAAAAACTTTTTTGTTTCAAATCTTCAATTTTTTTGTCGGAAATTAGTCTTTTATTGAAAATTAATTTTTTAAAATAAAAATTTAAATAGTCTATTTTTCATTGCAAATATATCTTTCTCAGTTGAAAATTCACCAGTTTAAAAAAAATTGTCTTCTTGTTTCGGTAACAAATTAAATTTTTGGTTGAAAATTCCATTAATTACTGAAATATCGGGTTAAAAGTTCAACTATTTGATTAAAAAACAATTTTTTTTTGAAAATCTGTTTCTTTCCCCTAAAATTGAACTATTTTATTGAAAAATCCTGTTATCTTTGAGTGAATAATAATTTGTTTTAACTGATATTTTTTACTTCGGAAATTTAAATTATTGGCATAAAATTTACAATTTATAATTTAAAACTTTAAATAATTGGTTTAAAACACATATTTGGTAGGTAAAGAATTAAAATTTTCTTTTTGAAATTTAATCATTTTCTTGAAAAATTATTTAATTTAATGAAAATTTATCTTTTTTGTTAAAAAATCATCTTTTTGTGGTAGAAAGTTCAACTTTTTTCTTTAAATTTTTCATGTTGTATATAAAATTTGTCTTTTTGGATTCGAATTTCATCTTTTTTCTGCAGAAAAGTTCAAAATGCATCTGTTTATTTAAATTAAATCTTTTTTTGAGCATTTATTAATTTTTTAGAAAAACGATCATTTTTTATATGGAAAATTCCAATAATTGGTAGAAATTTGATCTTCCTTATTTAAAAATTAAACAATTAAACAAATCGTCTAAATTTTATTATTTGTCTAAAAAATTCATCTTTTTGATTTAATATTCTACTATTCAGTTAAAAATTATTTTTCGTTTGCTTAAAAATCATCACTTTATTTAAACCTTTATTACTTTGACAGAAAATTTAATTATTTTCTTTAAAATTTATCTTTCTTTGGTAGAAAATTATTTATTTTGTTCAAATTTTGTATTTTTTAGTAACTATGCCTTTTCTTGTTTTTAAGAAAAGACAAAATTCATTACTTTAAAGGGAAATTTAACTGTTTTGTTAATAATAATTATTTTATGTTTCAAAATTAATTTTTTTTAAATCTTTAAATGTAAATATTGAATTTTGCTTTGATAATTCATCTTTTGTTTCACTGTTTTGTTGAAAATTTATCTTTTTTTTTGAATAATTAACTATTTGGATGCAAGTGTAAATATTGAATATTTAATTTAATTCAACTTTGAAAATTTGATCATTTCTTAAAAACTTATTTTATAAAATCATGTTTCTTGGTTAAAAATTAACTTTTTTGTGAAAAATTTATTTATTTTTTTATAATTAACCTTTTTGGTTAAAAATTCGAATAAAAAATAAAATATTTAGTTGCAAATTTATACATTTTGATCAAGAAATAATTTTTTTGTTTCAAAATTTCAATTTTTGTATCGGAAATTAGTTTTTTTTTATTACAAATTAATTTTTTTAACTAAAAATTCAAAGTCTATTGTTCATTAAAAAAATATCTTTCTTCGTTAAAAATTCACCAATTTGTTAAAAATTTTTCGTCTTGTTTTCGTAACAAATTAACTTTTTGGTTGAAAATTCATAAATAAGAATGAAAATTCCATTAAAAATTGAACTATCCGGTTAAAAGTTCAACTATTTGGGTAAAAAAAAATTTTTTTGTGGAAAATCGTTTTCTTTCCTCTAAAATTGAACTTTTTTATTGAAAAATTGTTTTGTTTCTGAGTTAACAACTAATTGTTTTTAATGATATTTTTTAGTTTGGAAGTTTAAATAATTGTTAGAAAATTAACTAATTCGTTGAAAATGTATCTTTTTAATTAAAAACTTTAACTAATTGATTGAAAACACATATTTGGTAGGTAAAGAATTTAAATTTTCATTTTTAAATTTAATCATTTTCTTGAAAAATTATTTAGTTTAATAAAAATTTATTTTTTTTTGTTAAAAAATCATATTTTTGTTATAGAAAGTTCAACTTTTTTCTTTAAATTTTTCATCTTCTATATAAAATTCGTCTTTTTGAATTCGAATTTCATCTTTTTTGGCAGTAAAGTCAAGAATGCAATAGTTTATTCAAAGTAATTCTTTTTTGAGCATTTATTAATTTTGTAGAAAAATTATCTCTTTTATTTGAAAATTTAAATAATTGGTAGAAAATTTATCTTTTTTATTTGAAAATTAAACTACTGTTAAAAATATCAACAGTTCTCTTAAAAATTGAATTATTTTTATTGAAAATTTTTATTCTTTAGTAGAAAATTTATCTTTTTGGTTGAAAATTAATTTTTTTTTGTATAAGGTTCAACATTTTAGAAGAAATTTCATTAATTTGAAGGAAAATTTATCTTTTTTATCGAAATTTTGTTATTTGTGTAAAAAATACATCTTTTTGTTTTAATATTCTACTATTTGGTTAAAAATTATTTTTCGTTTGCTTAAAAATCATCACTTTATTTAAACCTTTATTACTTTGACAGGAAATTTAATTATTTCCTTGAAAATTTATCTTTCTTTTGGCAGAAAATTAATTTATTTTGTTCAAATTTTGTATTTTTTAGTAAAAATGCGTCTTTTTTGTTTAAAAAAGAACAAAATTTAATAATATAAAAGGTAATTCAACTGTTTTGTTAATAATAATTGATTTTATGTTTCAAAATTAATTTTTTTTATCTTTAAATGTAAATATTGAATTTTAAAACTCGTCTTTTGTTTCACTGTTTTATGGAAAATTTATCTTTTCTTTATTTTTGTTTAAATATTGAAATATTTAGTTAAAAGTGTAAATATTTTACATTTAATTTAATTCAGCTTTCAAAATTCGATTATTTCTTGAACTATGTATTTGTAAAATAATCTTTCTAGGGTCAAAATTAATTTTTTTTTCTTCAGAAAATTGATTTTATCGGATTTAAAAGTAAACTTTTTTCTACAACATTTGAATTTCTTGTTTAAAAACTCAATTTTTTTTGAAAATTCGTCTGTTTTGGTATAAAATTAATTTTGTTTATTATTAAATTCCATCATTTTATTTAAAATAACTCATTCCCCTAATTTCTTTGAAAAATCACTAAATTTTTCCTCTTCTGAGAGTATTTTGAGTTGTAAAAACTGAACATAAAACCAAGGAGACTCGAGAAAAATATTTATAAAATTCTCAACATTTTGGCAATGACACTAATTATTTTTCATCCAAATTTTGTCACGTACCAGCCACCATTTTGCTCTTCTCCATCACTTGTTTTGCCAAAATTTGATTAAGTTGAAGGATATGTTCCCGCTGTCTTTTTTCCTCAGCGACTTTTCGCTTCAGAGTGTCCGACTTTTCAACATTTTTCTCATCTTCTAGAAATAAATTGGAAAAAAAATTGTCAGTAGAAAAATAACAGAAAAAAATTAAAAGTATAATTAAATTTGAATTGATTATAATGTTTAAAAAACGGAAACAAACCTCCACCCTCCGGGGCCGTCACTCCAGTTTCCGAAAGCATTTTTCTGATGGATTCTACTTTTTTCAGCCTCTGTTCTCTTTCCTCTGCAGTCAGTTCTGGTGTCTAAAAATTTTTTTAAATTAATTTTCTTTTCTTAATAAAAAGAAATTCGGTTTATTTTCCAACATTTCTTTGCAGATTTTAGAGAAAATTTTAAATAATTATTTGAAAGTGGAACTACTTTTTTAAAAATTTATTCTTTTAGTTGATGCATCATGATTTTAGTTAAAAAATCATATTTTTTTACAAAACTTAACTAATTTTTTACAGGTTCTATGTAAATTATTTATTTTCTAACTGAAAATTTAAATATATTTATTTATTACTATTGGCTGAAAATTTCTGTAATTTTTAAAAACTTTGGTGATGGATTGTTTGAAAATTTAACTCAGTGAAAAATTCCATTAAAAAAATAATATTTAATAGAAAATTTATGTAATTTGTTATTATTTCTTTTTTTCTGTAAAAAATGAAATTTTTTGTGGAAAATTCATTTTTTTTGTTGAAAATTATTATTTTCTTGAATTGAAAATTAGTTTCTTCATAGTTTTTTTTTGTTTATTAATTTTTTCTTTACAATGC
>JAAAKG020194375.1:0-24279 GCA_010014905.2 Druon quercuslanigerum
TATATATATATGTCGAAATAATTCCTATCAAATTTCTTAATTAGATACAAGTTCAAAAAGTTAGATCATTTTATAAAATATGCAATTTTTCTTTTTAAGAGATACGTAACTTGAAAGCGTTGTTTTTAGTAGATTAGAATAAAATAGAAAAATTATCTTGATGAAGTTTTTCAATTGGACACAAACTATCGAGCGAGAAGCGCGAGTTTCGCAATGAGAATGTAGTAGCCAAAGCCGCAGGCGCTTTGAGAAGCTTCTTTAAAAACAAATCGAACAAAATTTCAGTACAATTTATGGCTGTAATTCCTCAGAAGTTTGAATCACAGTTTTTGATAGAAGTTATAATATTTATGATATTTTAAAAAATGTAGTTAAGTTACACGCAATAAACGTACGAAAACGAGAGCAAAGCGTAAAAGCATTTCCGCGCACCGTGAGCGCGATCAAACTTGGCGCGAAGCGCTGCGCAGCCATATTTAAAATAATGTTAATGTTGTTTTGTTACGAATAAAACCAAAAATTTGGGTTCATCTTTGCATTTTTGCCACTCTTTGCAGCAGAATCAGTTTCATGATTTTATTTTTAAATTGTTAAAATTAGAATTCGTAATAATGTAAATATTAACGTTATGATAATGCGTTCAGCAGAAAATTAAACAGTCAGCTGACGTCAATCGGCTTACACAAAATAATGCATACCTTGGAATAATTAAGATTCAGGTAAATAATAATCTTATTCCTTTCGTGAAACAAAACTATAAGAAACATAAATCTTCTATATAGATAAAATATAATTATTATTAAATACGATTTTCCATACTTAGAGTACAACCTTTAAATATGACTCGTTTCACATTACCCAATCTCTGTTTAATCTCCTTCTCTCTCCCGAACACGTCAAAGAATACAATAAAATCACAACTTATCATTTGTTGTTCAGTGAGACCCTATCTGCTTTTTTAAAATATGACGGATTCAACTGATCCAATTATTATATTTGTTTCAAGGACTTTTTTATTGGCATTAGGGCCTTTTGAATTACTTAATTATGAACCGCGCATTTCTTAAAAAAATTTAAATTGGCTAATGTTTCGACTACGGATAGGGTTCTTTCGCAGTGTCAGACATCAAATTTAAACTTAAATTCAAAATAAAGTAAAACACTTCGTAATACCACAAACACAATAATCACCAGTGCGTTGCACAGAGACACACATTTTAAAGTTTGAGATGAAGTTAATGGGTAAAAAAAAGAAAACAAAAATGAGTGGAATTTATTAAACAGATTTCTGATGATATAAAATTATATTTTTTGAGGTAGAAAAATCGTGACATTCTCTCTGTTTTAATTCTTTTTTCACTTCGGTTCTTAAATTGACCAGACGTTTGCGATAGTGACATTCATTTGCGAAAATTTTCGCGTTTTCAAAGTCGAAAAAATCATCTTTCTCAATATTGTGCTTAGTGAGCATTGTCTGTTAATTAAGGACCTTATTTATATCTTTCTTGTGTTCTTTAACACGCACTTCTAACGGACGTTTACTTTGACCTATATTAACCGCTTTGCAATTTTGATCTTTGCAGGAAATACCATAAATAGTATCGCTAGTTCTCAATTTATTTAATTTATCTTTATTGGACATAATGACCGACGTGAGTTCTCTTATATTCTTAAATACATCAGTTATGTTAGAACTCTCGCAGTTCGCTCATATAGGCCTTCAACATATGGAATGCTACTAAAAGACCTAATTTCCGCATTTTGAACTATTTCGCTAACTCTACGTTGTTCATTTTTTTAAGTTATCTGAAAGTGTGTCTTCCACTAATCGCAAATTTTCATGATGAGTTGCTTATCTGAAAGGAGGATGAAAAATTATATCCCAGAAGTTTATTGCCATATTTTGCTATTTTTCTTGCGACAATTTAATGTCAAAATCATTCGAATTAAAAGCTTGTAGAACGTTTTCTACTTCGTTTTCCGGGAGAGCTACTATTATGTCGTCGACATAACATCACTAGATCTGCTAAAATCGGCGAAAGGGAAGAGACTATTGTTAGTCCTCTTTTTTGAAAGTAAGCCTCATTGCTGCGCGTGCGGCGCTTCGCGCCAAGTTTGAGCGCGCCCACGGCTTGTGAATACGCTTTGCGTTTCGCTCTCGGATTCGTACGTTTAATGCGTACAACTTAACTAAATTTGTTCAATTATCATGAATATTATAACCTAAATCAAAAACTGTGATTCAAACTTCTGAGGAATTACAGCAATAAATTGTAACTGAAATTTAGTTCGATTTTTTTTAAAGAAGATTCTCAAAGGACCTACGGCTTTGATGATTACATTCGCATTGCGAACCTCGCACTTCGAGCTCGATAATTTGTTTCTAATTAAAAAACTTCATCAAGATAATTTTTAAATTTGGTTAAAATCTACTAAAAACAACGCTTTAAAGTTATGGACTTTAAAAAAAAAAGCATATTTTTGAAAAAGGGAAACCACGTCTAGTAGCGCGGAAACATGATTTTCCGTAAACCTGATATTCCTAATTTTCTCACTAAATCGAAGCTATTAAGCACTTTCGATTTAGAAACTTGAATATTATTTTCAATAATATTTTTAATGAATATTGCTAATTTGTGAGTGGTACAACCTACAGTTTATGGCCTTCTACAAATACACATGACACGTGCTCCGCATAGACCGATCGTTTGTATATTCATGTACAGCTTAAGGGGTGTATAAGGGAATTCCTCCTGTTATTTACCCTATGACTAAGTATCTTTTTATCGAGGTTTCTTCGCCTCATGGCAGCATGTTGGTAGATGTAATTTGCAAAGCTCCTAATGCCTCCTACTGTTCACAGTAAAAAAAATGTTCAAAATGATACCGAAATCAATATCATTTCAATATGCCGATAGCACCTGTTAAGTACATTTGTCACGTCCGTGCAGTTAGATACAATTTTTAGGTTATGTCGTTCTGACACCGCCGCAAATAATTGGCGGCTATTTTGTTTAGTCTACCAAATGAACCAAAAAATAAGATCAAATTGATCCGAATGGACAGATTGGAGAAAAATACTCTGCAACAAAATTGATTCTTTTTTTGACCTTATAGCAAACTATAATATATTTTTACTGACCAGTGACCTTAACACAAATATTAATGCTACTAACAGTTTAACTAACTATTTGATACCAGTAGTGTTTTCCGCCGGATTATCTTTCTCCATATTACTACATTATCATATTACTGATCATTCTAGTACATGGATGGACTTGATGATTGTTGATGATCTAGACAGGGTGATTTGTTCTACGCAACACTCAATTTCATTCCTTCCAAACCACTACCTTATCAATATTTAATAGTAGTTCTCGTATAATCCTTCCTCTAGCATATCTCATTTGTCTATAGAAAATCTCACTAATCTAAATAAAAACAAATTTATTAAAAATCTCTTTACTTATTTCGGAAAAAGCATTTTAAATTAAAATGGATTAGGCAGAAATGTAAATGTAAATTAAAAAACTTAGTTTAAACTAAAGACAGGGATACACAGTAAAAAAAGAATTATTCTTGTTACAGAGCACTTTGCTCCAGCGATCATTTGACTCTCGAGATTATAATGAGTTGTCTATTTGGATCAATTTGATCTTATTTTTTGGTTCATCTGTAGCAAAAGCAGTTGATCATTCTTGATTTAGCTGCATCCACATCAGAATGGATTTTAGGAAGCACATGTTACACACAGTGTTACCTGCACCAAAGTCTAAAATTAAGGCAAGACCGCCTGAAATAAACGATGAATCCCAACAATTGTTACCCAAAGAAATAGAACAAGAGGATGTTGATGATGATGATGATGAGAGCGCATCATTTATGACTGCTGATGACGATAGACAAGAGGCTGAAGGGCAGTTAGATACAACACTGGGTGAAGAAAATACTGCCACAGAGCCTGCTGATAATTATCAATGGCTTACCAACAAGTTCCTCAGGATGCTTAGTCAGAATTGGAAGAAATATTTGGATATGGTGTACGGTTTACGAAAAGTGATAATCAATTCATCTACGTGGGCAATAAAGAGTGCTTGAGAACTGTTGGCCTTCTCGAATTATTATTTAGACAGGCGCCTATAACTATAAAGAAATCCTCATCAACAAAAACGCTGACAAGAAGCATGACAGTCCCTGTAAACCTATTTGTATTAGCAATAATACCAAGTATAAGAAAATTATTGGAAAATTGTTTCCACGCAAACTATACACTAAGGGTGGTGGTTCTCTATCCCAAGGTAAGTGTTTAAAAAAAGCCTAGCAAGAAGCTATCCCTCCTATGACGATCCTGTTGCGCTCGTTGATCGTCTTCGTTTGCTCCTGACCTTGCAAGCTGCAGGCTACGAGAATCATACCAATGAAATCCTCTTCATTATTGAGGAATTAAGTAAGGCAAGTTTTTTACAGGCATTAAGTAACTTAAGTACATTAAGTAATCCACCAACTGGATTGAAGAAGCAAGCAATCTTCCCGTCAACTTGACTGAGTATGATGAGAGTGCCTGTCATGAATTTGATTCTGTCAAGTTACCAGAAGCTTATGAAACGTTTGAAAGTAACAGCAATGAAGAAAATGATAATAGTAGTAGCAATTCAGTACTGAGAAAACTGCAGGAAATCATAAAGCGCAAATGTGACTCTCTCAGAGAAAATAGAGAATATCACGATGATGATGAGTTTGAGCGTTTCATGGCTAAGAAAACAAAGAAAGAAGATGAGAAGCAGTATGATATGAAGGACAAAGATGGAGATCAAGATGGTAATCATAAGAATAAGTATGAGGATCAACAAGAATTGGAACAGGATCAGAAATATGATAGTGATGCGATTGATGATGTTAATCATAATAAAGAGGTAGAGACGAAGGGGGAGGAGAGGTCGAATGGATTAAGTAAACTGATGTTAAGGAAATACTCCTAAGCAAATCGAGAATGCTGATGTTCAACGCTTCTTACATATCCTAATGAACTTGTAGATGTTTTGCGCTTTTACACTAACTCTGGTCATTTATTACAAGGTGCAGAGTGTCAAGCAATTATCCGCATATTACGTCAAAGAAACATAATATATTAGCAATTAAGCAAGACCATTTTAAATTTTGGTTTACCTGAGTTTAGTCTATGTAATTAAGTTAAAATATTTTTTAAGCTAAGTTGAGAATCTATATATTGTGAAATTAAGGCGTGAACAAACGTGCCGAGGAATGAGTGGTACCTGGGAGCAGTATCTCAAACAGTGTCTCTAGGATACCAGGTCGTCTCCTATCGTCTCCTTACTCCCGCATGCGGCGCTCTGCGGGGGTTGGACCTTTTCTTCCCTAGATACTTGTGGGATTATAATGGAGTCTAAGAATGCAAACCTATACCGGAGCATTTGTGAAGAGATGGTAGGTCCTTTGGATGTGGCAGGGAGGGAGAATATTCCAGAAAAGAGAGGATATTAAAAGGGTGCACAAGCAATTCCTTGAGACACTAGCTCTCATCGAAAAGTTGCAGGGAGTTTTAGGAGAAATGGAGACCTTTTCCAAAACAAAAATCAATATGTTCTTAAAGATAAGGAAGAGAATCCAAATGGCGCTAACGATAACGGAGTAAGTGGCGAGGAAGATACGTATTAACGTAAACTATTTTAGATACGTCCCGTGCAGTGTTAACCGCCTTGCAAAGGAGATGGAGAGAAATCGCAAGAAGAAAATATCTAGGCTGGATATAAGCCACAATGGGACTCAGACAGAAGAAGCTGAGGAAACTCCCCTTCCCCAACATAGGAAGCGAGAGAGGGAGGCCTCTATTAGTTCCATAGAGGCTAGCTGTTCCAAGTCAAGGACAAAGAAAGCAAAGATAAAAAATGCCCCGGCGGTCACGATGTCGACTGCAAACAAGACAGAAGGAGTATTGCAACCTGCTGCCTTTATCAGGAGAAAGCAGAAGAAGGCGCAGATGAAAGGCCGACCCGTAACGGTTGTTGTAAAACCGTCCGAAGCGTTGACCTACGGTGAGATCCTAAAAGATCTCAAAAAGAAGGTCAACCCTTACACCCTTTGTGTCAAAATCAGGGAAGTCAGGGAGTTGAGTAAGTGTGAGATCCTCATCGAGGTGGTACCTTCAGCAGACGGCAAGACAAAGCTGTCTTTTGCTATTAAAGAGGCCGTAGGGGGCAAAAATTCGGTATGGGAGCTTGTCCCGCGTACTGAAGTCGAGGACCTTGGCATCGACTCTGCGACAGGCATCTAAGAAATGAAGAAGGCTGTCTAAAGTTACTTTGCTGATGTGGACATTAGCAATGTTAGGGTCGATCTGATGAAGAGGGCCTTCAGAGGCTATCTGAACGTGGAGCTTAGCAAGAAGCTGGCATCTAGGCTCTTATGCACAAAGCATCTAAAAGTTGGTTGGATGTCCTGCAGAGTGCGGAAAATGATGGTGGTCCAGCGGTGTTTCTGCTGCCAGGGTTTCGGCCACAAGGCCTTAGGAGGTCCGGACAGGACAGAATTTTGCCGGACGTGTGTCATGGAGAGTTACAAGTCTCTGTAGTGCTTGAGTGCTCCGTAGTGCTTCCTCTGTGCTGCGTGTACCGATAAGCCTAGGACAGACCATCGTCCAGGAACAATCAGGTGCTCGTCCTGTAGGGAAGTTACCCTTTTAAGCAAGCTTCCAGAAAGGCAGCATTGATGAGTCCAAGTTGGCAAATCAGCAGAAAGCCGGAGCACGGCTTAATAGCCTTATCTCCATATCCTTGAAGTAATGCGAAAGCGGAGAACGAAAACGGTTCAGGCGGCTCTGGCTGTTTACGTTTGGATCCTCCCTAATTCGGCAAAAACCAAATTCCAAACTGTGAAGTAAAAACAACAGTTTAATGTTTTAAAATTCTCATCGCATACAATTCAAGTGTGAGTATACAGGAAAAAATTATATTTATTTCCAGAAAACGTATTTTTTACCAAAATGAACTAATTCGTGCTGTTTTTTGTTTTCTTTGACGTACTTCAGACGAGAAAGTAAGATTCAACAGAGATTTTTTTAAGTGAAACGAGTTTTATTTAAAGATATGTACTCTAGGTTTAGAAAATCGTATGCAATAATACAATTATATTTCTTACGAATCACTTTTTTATGTAACGGATCAGATTCTTCTTTGCACGAATCTTACTAATCTCAAGGTATCCGTGTGTGTAACCTAAGTGATGTCAACTAATAATTTAACTTTTTCCGGTTCATATTATCATAATGTAAATATGGAAATTAGTATTGGTTGTGGTTTTAGTTTCAACAATTGAAAAAGAAAATTATAAAATTGATTATGTTGATCATGTTGATATGGAATCTGTAAATATAAAAATGTTTAAAGAAACTCACGCATTTCTCATTTCTAAACATAATGAATTCGAGATCATTTTTCCTTGGAGTTCTAAAAAATATGATTTTAAAAAGTCTAGGAGGGTAGTCTACACCAAGGATTTAAAAATTTTCCTAGTGTTCTAAAGTGTCTGAGATTTTTTTTAATTGTACAGATTGTTCTGCCTTTAAAAATATTTCATTACATTTACAACATACGAGTAGTATAGACACAATTTTAATTTCATTGGCTTTTAAGGTTTTAGCGCTTATTATAAGGCAGAGCAAAAAGACCAATTCATACCAGTTCACAACCAGTTTACAAACAATTAGTAAGGTCAGACTTTTACGAAATAAATTGAAAATTATATTCAAATTTTAAACATTAAACCAGCTTTTAACATGTTCCAAGAAACTTTCAAAATTGTATAATGATATTTCTTTTTTTCAAGAAAGCATAATATTTACGAATTATGCAAAAAGGAATCTTTATTTTCTAAAAAATTAAAATTAGGACTTCACTGTTTGTTCAATTTCTGTTTGACTTGTAACGTGCCAAAAATTTAATCTGTCTTAGTAAATATTTCAATCGATCAAGATTTTAGAGCTCATTTTACTTGCATTTTGAAGTTTTTAGACATAGGTAATTTTTATAATATAATAGGGTCCAAGGAAAATGGCCTTCCGGTAATATTATATCATTATGGACCTTATCTGACCTCATGGACCCTTTTCATATAAAAAAATCATCCCATTGAAATTTATTTAAAAAAGAAATCTATGTTTTTGTTGCTAAAAATTGAACCAATAGAATTTGTTTCGAAAAATGGTCTTGTTTTTCTTTGTATTATTTCAAAATTTAATGCATGCCCCTGGGAAAAGTAAACCGCCAATCTAAGTATACCGATGGAGAACCGATTATCGGCGCCATCGGTTTACCATGGGTACACTTACGGTGGCGGATTGCTCCCTCCAAGGTGCATAAAATGAATCCCCTATGTGAAAGATTGTATTTAGCCCTATAGTTTATTTACTTAATATATGACATCAAACAACTAATAATTGCAGGAGAAAAGTTTCTATTTGTGATTCATGTTCTAAAAATCAATCACTAGGAAGCGGCTTAAGGTGTTTCGGCGATACTTTAAACATCGTGAATGCCCAGGATCGAGCCCAGGTTAATCCGTTGAATTTCTACTGAGAGTTTTCTTAATTTCTCTTATCTTCCCAGATTTTATTACAAAAAAATTCAGAAAAAGATGCTGCGTATTCTTGAATTGGAAAAGTGAGGAATTGGAGCGTATTTCTTGAGGAAATCCTATCTTATTTTCTTGAATATTTGGTTTAAATACAATTGAAGGGCGAGGGATCAAAAGGGCCTAACCAACATTTTTTTCGAAATCGTTTTTTTTTTGCATTTTTGGATTCTCCGACGAAATCCTTATCACGAGGTATGTTGCAAAAAAATCGAAAAAATTCTTTTGACCGCGAAAAAAATTATTTAAAAGCGGTAAGGTCCTAACTGGAGGGGTATCGAGGGATCAAAAGGGCCTAAGTGCTTATTGTCTCTAATGGGAAATCGTGGTTTTTGCATGCTTTGTCGAGGTTCTAGCATTCGCTGTTGATACTACAAACATTTGAATGTTCCCGGGTTATGCTACAGGCCTTAATGAAACTATCTACGATCGGTGATTTTCCTTTTTTGGGTTATATCATTGTTATGTTCGACAAAGTAATGATATTGTGAGGACGCTCCGAAAGTTTTCTAAAATCATTGGTAGTTAAATCGAAATTTTAAAAAAGTGCAAACAGGACATTGAAGTGCAAAGTCTCACGAGTATTTTGGTTGTTCTGTTTTTTTCTAGAGCGAAAATTAGCGGAGAATGCCACGAAAAGCTGACGAGAGGCGCGTGTCAAAAACGCGCGGCGAGGAATATACGACGCGGAAGGGGAAAACAATTCCCGCGCGTCATCCTTCACATGCTGATAAGTCGGATAATTTGCTATTATTGTAAATTACATGAAATGTATAAAATGAATTATTGCATCAAAGACCTGAACTTATTTTTGAATAATAATATGAACAGTAAATAAACTGAAAAATGGTCAAGGAACATTACCAAAAATATCAACACTGAATAATAACAACAATCAAATTTCAAAAATTAACAGAATAATAGAAATTAACATATAAAAAATGAACGAAATTAATAATAAACGAGTAAAAATATATACATTGAATGAAAATTATCTAAAAAGTTAAAATTTTATAACAATATGTAAGTGTAGACAAATGTAATCCAAGTAGAAATATATAAATTTGAATATCAACATTTGATAACAATAAAAATAAATAACTAAAAAAGTGTAATTTCAATAAAAAAAATTGAGATAAATTAAAGTTTTGTCACTAACACATAATGATTATTACGAAGAATTATACTGAAAAACTTTTTAAAACTTTATAAACTTTTTAAACATTTGAAAAAAGTGTGATTTTGATTAAAAACCTAATAAAAATACTGTATCATTCTCTAAACCCATTTACAAGACTCAAAATTATAATTAATATCACGTTTTTGTAAAGTTAAAGTACACGGCTCGGCGCAGTTAAGCCCTTTTGATCCCTTGGTACCCCTCCAGTTAGGCCCCTGCTTATTTTGAAGACTCATAACTCAATCATTTTATAATGAAATCGATTCAAACTTAGGAAACAAACGTAATCTGATATCAAAAATGTATATTATCAATATCAATAATTTTCATAAAAAACTTTCGGAATGAGAACGTTTTTTCGCCGCCCTGTAAAATTGTGAAAATGTTGGTTAGGCCCTTTTGATCCCTCGCCCTTCAATTGATGCACTTTTTTGTTTCAAACAAGATAGTTACATTTTTAGCCAAACAGATTAATTATTATCAACTAAACGTGTAAATCTCAAAACATGATTTTTTAACAAAACAGTCCTACATTTAACCAAATCGTTAAATATTCAACCAAAAAGGTGGTATGTAAACCCAGACGATTTTTTTATTACAAAAAAGGCTAATTTTGAAATTAATAGTTGAAGTTCCTATACTTAAAAAAAGATACACTTTTAACCAAAAATGGAATAGTTAAACTGTTTGTAAACATTGGAAAAGTGTGGAATTGCAAGGTATTTCTTCAGGAAATCCTATCTTATTTTCTTGAATATTTTGTTCAAATACAATTGATGCACTTTTTGGTTTTAAACAAGATAGTTAAATTTTTAGCCAAATAGATTAATTATTATCACCTAAACGGGTGAAGCCCAAAACATGAATTTTCAAGAAAACAGTCCTACAATATATATAGTGATTCTCAGTCGTCATTCCCACAGTCCACCATTCAACCAAAAAGATGATATGTTAAACAACATGATTTTTTTGTCACGAAAAAGACAAATTATCAAATAATTAGTGTTAGTTTCTATAGTAAACCAAAAGATAAATTTTAAACCAAAACTGGAATAGTTACATTTTTCTAAAAGCAGCATTAATTTGCATCATAACAAAAAATTAAAATTTGCAACGTAATCCTACCGTAATCCTACTAAGTACTCAAATTTTCCGATGAATACTTTTACTTTGAAGTAACTACAAATTTTATACATTTTCAAGTTAAAAGGGACAATATGCACAAAACCGAATTTATTTTAACAAGAGTTCAACATTCAACCAAACGGTTCTCTTTTTAAATAAAAAGATGAATATATTCAGCGAAAAAGTATTTCTAACCAAGAAGATTCATTTACTACCACAAAAGACGGATTTTCAACAAAACACAAGCATTTTCAACGATATAGTTGTATTTTCAACTAAAAGTGGTAACTTTTAATAATACCGAATTCCCAAATCAAAATTTGAGTCAAAATAATTAATTTTCAATCAAAAAGGAAACGAATTTTCAAATAATAAAATCTTCAACAACAAGAATGAAAATTAGCCTAAAATGATGATTAAAATAAAAATAATTAATTAATTAAATTAATTATGAAACCAAATAGTTGAATTTTCAGCCCAAAATATACATTAATTACCAAAAAGATTCATTTTCGGCCAAATTCTCGTATCTACTACCCAATTGGTCAGATCTACTCAATTTTGACGCGGAAGTGGCAAAACCCGTTACAGTAGATACTACGAAACTTCTTGTTTTACGATTTCCCATTTGTTCGCTTCCCCTCACTCCTTGCACTTGGTGGAAAATGAAAGTTTTTGTTAAAATTTTATAATTTTTGGTTTAAAATTTAAATTTTTTAAAGATCATTCGTCTTTTCGACTTTATAGGTATAACAATTTTGTTGAAAAAGTACCCCGCTTAAAAGGACCCCGGTTAAAAGGACCCCGCTGTTAACACTTACATGTCCTCTTCTGTACATGTAAGTGGCTGAGATTCTTCCCTTTTTAGGCGCCTGGGTCTTCTTGGTTCGATCAAGCTTCGTATTGAGGGCGTTAATACGCGTTTTTTTTCATTCATTTTTTTGTTTTATTAAAAATTAATCTTGTTAACAAACAGTTTAACTATTCGATTTTTGGTAAAAAGTGTATCTTTTTTTAAGTATAGAAACTTCAACTATTTATTTCAAATTTGGTCTTTTTTGTAATAAATAAATCGTCTTGGTTTACATACCACCTTTTTGGTTAAATATTCAACGATTTGGATAAATGTAGGACTGGTTTGTTAAAAATGCATGTTTTGAGATTCTGTTTGGCTAAAAATGTAACTATCTTGTTTAAAACAAAAAAGTGCATCAATTGTATTTGAACCAAATATTCAAGAAAATAAGATAGGATTTCCTGAAGAAATACCTTGCAATTCCACACTTTTCCAATTCAAGAATACGCAACATCTTTTTCTGAGTTTTTTTGTCATAAAATCTGGGAAGATAGGAGAAATTACCAAAACTCTCAGTGGAAATTTAACGTATTAACTTAAGCTAGATCCTGGGTATTTAGGCTGTTTAAAGCATCGCCGAAAAAATAACACTCTGGACTACTCGTCGTTTCATCCGGAATCAGCAGGCCCCATATTTATATCACCATGAGTACATTCATGGCGGCGGTTTGAATCATCCTAGGCGCATAAAATGCAAGAAATTTTCAATTAATTAGGATAAAACAAGAACTAAACCGTTTTTCAAAGAGATTATGTGGTTTAAATGTGAGATAAAAAAATTCATAATTGTGAGAGAAAAGTTATCATTTGTAAATATTAAGCCTGAGAATGGAATCCTTTTTTAATGGCAATAATCTTGGTTGTTGTGCAGAATCAGATTGTTTCGGAATTTATGAAGAGGGTTCAGTAGGTCAAGTTCGTATGAGAATAAGCGACATCCCGATACCAAACGACTGATTATCCATTACAAGGGAAGGGTCATAGAGGTGTCTTTTCGCATACAAAACGGCCATCCTACACTAAAAGACTGTAAGGATTTAGGTGACCATTATAGCATACAAACTCTCGTCAAAAAAAGAAATAAAATAAACTATATAACTCGTGCTCTTATTTATGGTGGCAGAAGATATTGTGTGGTATATGAAACAGAAGATGGAGTAGTTTGAGGAGCTAAGCTTCCGCTTATCTGTGGTGATCAACCATATACAGGTACATGACTATGGCCAGAATGTGGCATAACATTTTTTGCGCACTGAAGAAAATGGTTTAGGTGTTCTACCTAAACGTATAGTTGGATTTCGTCTTGTATAGCTCTAATACCTAAATATTTGTTTTCATTATATTTCGAAATATAGATGTTTTGTAGGTGGAAAAATGTAGCTAAGACACCTTGATATTGAAATAACACAAATATATTTTCTTAGAAGACGAAATCCAGACGAAACAACTGAACATTTTTTTAAGTGGTTATACTTAATGTTTCAGCAAAAAGTCGGCGACTTTTTGTCAGTGTTCAAAGCAAGTTTAATTTTAAAAAGCAAAAAATTAATATTTTAGGAACTGGTCACTTTTTCTTGCGCAGTTCCGAATTTTACAAATTAATCATTATTGCCTTCTGAAATTTTTGAATAAAATTCACGTTTTTATCTGAAGGAGTCAAGGGTTTGATTTCCATTTTTTTACTTTCTTGTTGAGAGTATCAATACTTTTTTAAAGATTCCGTTCGTTAAAAATTTTTTTTTCGATGAAAAATTGAAGTATTTCATTTTGGATACAAAAAGTATATTTTTGTTTTAAAATGTAACTAATTTGTTGAGAATTCATGTTTTTGATGGACAATGCAAGTACTTGCTTGAAAGAGGAAGTAATTTGTTAAAAGTTCAGTTTTTTGTTGAAGATCCATCTTTTGAGTTAAAAATTGTATTATTGAGGCGAAAATTCTTTTTATTTTGTGAGAATTTCCATTTCCTTTTTTTGCATGTTAATAAGCCTGTTATTTTTATCTTTGCTACCATTTTATCCATATTCTTACATAAACGTTTTCTTAGTAGAGACAATAATGTTATATTTGTGCAATCCAGTACTACGCAAGAAAAACTGACCAGTAATTAAAATATTTATTTATAATTATTTAAATAATAATTTATTTTTTTATACTGAATAGCTGATATTTGTACATTTTCTTTATTAATTCGTATACAAAAATACATTATTCATGGATTCATAATTTTCTCATGGGAGAAATTTTCAAGCTGAATTTGTATCTATCATGGCTGGACTTTTTTCAGAGAGCTTTACTGAATAAGTTCAATTTATTTATATTCAACGGATTTTAAATAATTTTTATTTAGGTAATGGAATTTTAAGATCTCCAAAGGAAATATTTCAAGGGATTTAAAGCAAACAAAAGGAATTGAAAAATTGGAAAGGATTCCACAGAATTTTCCAAGATTTTTAAAGATTTGGAAGGGATTTAAGAAAATAAATTAAATTTAAATCGATTAATTTATTTTCAAACGAATTTTAAATAATTTATACAGATTTCTAACTATTCTAAAGAATTTTTTTCATTGCTCAACCCTTATATCCTAAAACCCCAAACAACATTTCATGAACTCTATCACCCCATAGAATCTAGAACATGTAACCCTATAATTATTATCTATCCAGCGTCTCTTTCGGATCAGAATATAACTTAATTGCCTGTCGCTAACCACGCGGAGGTGTTTTGGAAATGCAAAAATACGAAAAAACATTATCAGAAAGACGTTCGAAGCTCAGAAACATGTTTTTATGGGGTCAAGGGGTTATGAGATTGATGGGTTCAGGGGTTAATGAGTTATGGGGTTGATGAGTTGATGGGTTGAGGGGTTCAGGGGTGATCAGATTGATCGGTTAAGAAGCCAAGGGGTTATGGGATTAATGGATTGAGACGTCATGGAGTTAAGAGGTTATGGAGATCAAGGGATCAAGGGGCCCTCATTAAAAGGAAGTAATGTTACGTGTTGAATCCATTATTTTTTCCGCAAGAAAGTAATGCATTTCCATTAATTACTTGCAAAAAAAAGTATTATTTTCAGTACTTACCAATACATCTTTTTCATATGTGGATCAAGGAGAAAAGGGATTATTAGGTTATAAAGTCATTTTTTGAGGTCATGAAACAATATGACGTGAAGGGGTCAAACGGACCTAGGATTCGATTTCATCGACCCCGAAAACATATAATACGGTTGGTCTGGTTACTGGAAGCAACTTTTCATTTTGTTTGTGGAGCTGTCTACATTTTTGATGATTAAGAAAAATTTATAGGAAAATTATCATAGGACTATTTCCCTACATAATCTTGCTATAATATTTTTTCTCAATGATCATACGATTTCATGCAATCTTTACATGATGTATCAAAATCTATTTGAAATCTATGAAATACGTTAGATCTTTATCAGTCACATGCAATATATTTATACACATATCTTTAATCTCTTGCAGTCCTGTGCAATCTTGCAATCTCGTTGGCACCAAAAATTCAATTAAATAAACGCTTAAAAATATCTTATGTTTTAATTTTAAACTTGTGATTTTCTTAATTACGAACTTTCGGGATTTAAGATTGTCTATTATTCTAATGTAATTATCATTTCTTCAATTTTCAGTTTGTTCAAGCGTGAAGCTTAGAATTTTAAGTTGCTACATCTTATACATCAAAAGCTTCCGTAATTTAGATTTAAAAATATTTTGAAAGATTTTGAAAATTGATTTTTTCATCTGGCTAAAATGAAAAACATTTATTTTATTTTCAAGGTAATCTGAGCGATTTCAATCCTGTATAACAATCTACACTATGCGTTAAAGGAAAACCCTATTACAAGAACCCCTGCAAGGACAGAGCTTTAGTCTGATGATGTAAGTAACCGAAATCAAAAACATATATTGAAATATGACATTAGACCCACCTATGTTAAATCTGGTGGCTTATAATTCGTGTTGTACCAACGATTTCGACTATACGGTAAACCTGACTTCAGAATCGTGGGGCCTGATCTTGATACAACTTGGCTGGACTGATTGTCACAAGCTAAATCAGGATAAGATATTCAAATATATGTACATTATGTAATATTTTCGGCATCTAAGTTTCTGAATAAAATAATTATCAAATATGACTATTATTCACTTTTAACGTTATCTTATAGTTGTGGAACAAAGAAAATATAATTTTGGCAGAAATCTTTAATTTTGCTCTACTATTCGCAGGGTGCTCAATCACTCCCCTATTACCCTGCTTTTTCTCTTTTTTTCAAATTTCCTTTTTCTTTTATTCCCGAAAACCTTTCCTTGTTTCATCTCTTGCGTAAGTATACTATATTAAAATGAAGATGCTTCTGGAATTGGCCGATATCAAGTTTAAGCAATTGAATAAAATTCGAAGACACGAACGTTTTGACCTGAAAAAAGCTGTTTCCCTACTTTTCAGAAATATAGCGTTTTGCATACTCCTTTATTTTCAAAAGTACTCTCGAGTTCTATAGAAGTGCGATTTAAAAAAGTCAAAACGCTTATGTACATGCAAAACAAATGTATTTAAAAAAATTTCGAGCACACATACTCGCTTTTTTTTATTTCATTGCTTTGATATCGTTAAAGATAAATAAGAAAGATAATCATAATTATAACTGTCCGAATTCTTTTACACCTAATCAAGTGTGTGTATACAGAAATAATATTTCATAATATTATATATGTAGGTTTAAGACTCGTCTATGATACTGGTAAATTTTTATTCCACAATTTGCAATCTTGAGAAATTAAAATTTTCTTGAGAAGATATCTCACGCAAGTCGAGCACACTTTAAAGATTATAAAAAGTCAACAATTGTATAGAAAACTATAGAATTTATCTTAATTTTTTGTATGTATATTATATGTATATTATTTATATACAAAATTTTTTAAATAAACCTTATGCATAATTTGTGGATGATCCAGATGTTTTAAATTTCCAAAACGTTTCTTTCTCGTAGAAATTTTCGCATTAGGAAGACAATGTTAACAGGTCGCTAAAGTCCTTTTACGGCAAGAATGAACATTCAGCAGTTTCGTGTTCTTATTTTCTACAGTCTTCAAGTTTATTTTTTTTATTGTGATTGCGTAAGTAATAAATCTTTATATTAGTATAAATTTGTTCTCCAATTTTCTATTTTGATTTTGGGATATAGATTGAAAATTCAAAGGCTGGATTACAAACCAATACTTTTCTTTAATATAAAATTTGCAGGTAACACTTTCCAGTAATTTGACATTAATTTCTCCTTGATTTGCAAGCAAATAAACTGCAGTCCTTCTATAGAATCCGTTTCGGGGGTATTGGTATTTTGTTTTAAAATGTTTTTTTTTTATTTTAGACATTTTGGGTTTATAATGTCATAATGAACGTCAAAACGTTTGTGCTCAAAAATAAAACTTGATAAAAGTAGTGATTTTTAAGTATACACGTACATATGTATATCAGCGTGGCCATTTCAATCAGAGAACAAAAGTTACCGGTCATTTCCCGTGTCTTTCTCGCTTCGCATAATTTTTCGCGGTCTACAAAATTAAAAGAAATCGAACTCTAAGGCTAAACATTATTCTTAAATTTTTTTATTTGAAAAGCTTTGTATTCGAATGTTTAAAAATTTACACGTATAAAGTAGAAAGTAGTAAAACTTTCCAATTGAGCAAGTTTAAGTAAAATTCAGATAAACTGCAAATTTTTAAGTTATAAAGTTTAAAGATTCAGGTTCAGTTTAAAAGATATAAATCCATGTTATCATCTTCAATGCTCTATATTACAAAATCAATCAATGAAAGTTAAGATTTTCACAATTTTATTATTTTCACCAAATTTAAGATAAAAAAATTGAAAACTGAAACTGCACGCTTCGTAAATTAGAAGTTAAATTATTCTCATGTCAAATAGTTAAAAACTCTTTAAAAAGATTTACAATTTTATTTCCAAATTTTGTTTTAAATTCTTTACAATTTAAAATTATTTAAACAATTTTTTTCGGTCCTAAAAGAAAGGATGAGTTTGTTAATCAGACATTTTGGATGAAAACTCAAAAAGTTAGAGCATTTTCAAAATTTTTGGAACCATTTTTTCAAATATTTTTTTCGTAGTGATGAAATTGTTTTTCATAATAACAATGTAATGACGTGCTTCTTTTATTCAAAGTTAAGAAATTTCATGTCAAAAACCGACCCGAAGACATTAGAGGTAGTCCATATATAATTTAAAGCTCTAAAGGGGCTCAATAAGAGCCCGAAGAACTGTTTTTTTTATTTCCCTACTCCTTTTCGATAAGTCTTGGATTAAGAAGAAAAAATCGTTAACAAAATTTGTTGCTTTGAAAAAATACCCCTGTGACTGCTCACAGAAATAATCTAGGTTACATGCTGCCCCGTTCTAGCAGATAGGGGCAAAGTGTTGATTTGTGCGACTCTGAAATCGAATGATTAAATTTATCAGATCGTCTGAATTTTTCTACAAATCTATTTGACGTGTTTGTGAAATGATTGATGTATTTGTAAAATCTTCTAAATCTATTCTAAATCTTTGTAAAATATTTAAAATCTTTGGTAAATTAGTATGATTTTTGTAAAATATTTGAAATATTTGAAAATATTTGTATAATTTTTGAAATCTTTGGGACATCATTGAAGTCTGTAAAATATTTTTAATCTACGCGAAATCTTTATGAAACCATTGAAGTCCTTGAGATCTATTTTAGAAGTCATTGAAATATTTATGAAATCTTTGGAAATCCTTGCGAATTATTTCAGATATTTTAGAAAAATTTGATAATATTTCTTGAATTTTTGAACTTTTCATGAAATCTTTGGAAAACCTTGCGAATTATTTTAGATATTTTAGAAATATTTGATAATATTTCTTGACTTTTTGAACTTTTCATGAAATCTTTGGAAAATCATTAAAACTTTTATAAAATATTTTTCATAAATCTAAGATTTTTGTGAAATATCCTTATGAAATATTTGAAATACTTCAAATATATTTGATAATATTTGCGAAGATGTTTAAATCTTTGCAAATGTTTAGAAATCTGGAAAATCATTGAAGTCTTTATGAAATCTTTTAAATCTATTCGACATCTTTGCGAAACATTTGTGACATTTTTTCAATGTTCGGGAAAGCACTTTTATCTCTGTGAAGTCTCATAATCTTTGCAAGATATTTTTTAAATATCTAGTAATATTTGTGTAACTTATAGTATGTAAAAATTGTGTCATTTAATATTCTGAGTCTATACCCCTGCCCCCCCACATACAGAAAAAAGGCTCTGCCGCTTCTGGACTGGAAACAGAAATAATATTTCTTAAGTCCCTTTTCAACGTATCGTGGTGGGTGTGACGCCAGTTCAGCAGCTGCGCGGTTTTCCAAGACAACCCTGGCAACTAAAAATCGAAATTTGAAAATTTGATTTTTGAAGAATGCATTATTATAGGAAATTAGATGGCGCATCTTTTTTCCTCTAGAAAAAAAGTTGAATCTTTTATAGTTTTCTGGATAACCATGATAATGATGTTTTTTTATGGAAACGATTTGTAATTAATTTTTGGTCCCTCGCTCGTCGTCACATCTACAGTTTTTGGAATTTTTTAAATGAAATTTAGAGACAATATTCTCGAAAGTATCCTTAGAACGAGGATATGAGCGAAAAGTGTATATCATTACTTCTAACAAAATAAAAAATTGTTTTCTAGACCATTCCGAATTTGATTCCTTATAATCTTCGAACGCTTCGTTTATCGAGCGAAAATTGAGCAAATATAAACTTTCTGTGGAGAAGCAGTCTAGAAAACTATAAGGAAGTTTTTTGTAAAAACTTTTTTTTTTAAAACTGAATATGTAAATAATTGCGAATGTAAAACTTGAAGCGCGCGATTCGAAACAACCATGTCTATTAGACGCACGGAACCACTCGCAATACCGCTAGTGAAGGAATAAAAATATAAACAAAAAAATACATAGTCATATTAGATGACCTTCAAAGGTCCTTTTAGCTCTTCTAGCATCATAATGGTTGCAGTTTCTGTATAATTAAATAGATCATTGTGCTTTTTGATACCACAATATTCACATCGTTTCGCTAGTTAAATAATATTTCGTGAAGTCGAAAATGTCAGGAAAAAATGCAGAAATAACGTAAGTGCAATGTGTGAACAATTCTTCCTTGGTTTTACTAATTGGAAACAAATTGAATAAATTGAATAACTTATGTAGAATTATTCTTGTAGAATGCACTTTATATAATTCAAACATGTATTGCATGGAAATTATAAATAATTTTTTAAAAATGTATAGGTAGAAAAGTGGATATAGCTGTGATTTGAAAAATTTAATTTAATTTATACAACTTGTTCATAATATTTTATTATTAAATATTTATTATTATATTATTATATAACTTGTCCATTCGTGCGTTATAAAAGTATTCAAACTGTTTGAATATATCATAATTCGATACTTTTCATATTATTTTGAACTTTCGCATCATTCACCTGCGTACCTACATTTCAGTCCACCCTTATGTCTGACGCCTACAAAAGGATTTTTTACCTATTCAGTTTTTTGAAACAAGGTTTTTACAAAAAACTTCCTTATAGTTTTCTGGACTGCTTCTCCACAGAAAGTTTATATTTGCTCAATTTTCGCCTGATAAACGAAGCGATCGAATATTATAAGGAATTAAATTCGGAATGGTCTAGAAAACAATTTTTTATTTTGTTAGAAGTAATGATATACACTTTTCGCTCATATTATCGTTCTAAAGATACTTTGGAGAGTATTGCCTCTAAATTTCATGTAAAAATTTCAAAAACTGTAGATGCGACGACGAGCGAAACACCAACAATTAATTACAAATCGTCTTCAGAAAGAAACATCATTATCATGGTTATCTCGAAAACTCTAATAGATTAAACTATTTTGCTAGAAGAAAAAAGATGCGCCATCTAATTTCCTATAAGAATGCATTCTTCAAAAATCAATTTTCAAATTTCGATCTTTAGTTGCCAGGGGCCAACCTCCCTTCAACTTTACCGAGTTATGTCCCGTTCTGGAATCGGAGCGCTCAATTGTTTTCTGTCGTTCAATTATTTCAAAATAACGAATTTGTAATTGGAGACTGCTGTTTAACATAAAATATATATTTATAATTATTGTGATTATTAATTTATTTATAATTTAAAATTAATTTTAAATTTTCTATTAACTAATTTTAACCTTGCACTCCAAATAAATTTTTATTTAATTTATTTTATCTTATAAAATGATTTCACCTCATTTATGTCTGATCCATGTAGGATTTGGCGCCAACAGTTTATTTGTTTTCTTATCTGAGATTCAGATAAGTATATAAATTTAAGTATTCTTAAAATTAGTGCTGAAGTATAACGGACTAATTTTCAATAAACTGGTTCAGTCATATGGACAGGAGTACTACAAATCTTATTTCAGGAAATTCTACTCTTTGTATAAAACATTTTCCATTGTTTATCAAAAATGATGGTTGTTTCGAAAAACAGGGTATCAAATGAATTTTGTAGTTTTTGCGGGTTTTACCTGGAAAACCATTAAAGGTAAGTATTTTTTGGAACTTTTTCCGCAGTAAAAGAACGTATTCTAAGGTCTATGTAACATTATTTAATTTTAATAGTTTTTTCTGGCTTTCTAGACATTGTATTGTCCTATCACCGCACTTTTCATTCTTTTGTGTAGTGCGTTTGCCTAGTACATTATGCTTCTTAATGCCATTATAAGAGATATTAAATATCCATAAAATTACAAATTAAGAAAAAATTCATTGGTATTATCCCGCGTTTAGTCTACGCCACGTCATAGCTGCGCGATGGGGACCCTAAAATGCGCAGACTTGAAATCCTTCATTCTGGTTTGGCCTGCTATTCGAATTGCATTTCAAATTTATCTAAACAAGAAATCAATGTTATTTGTTAAACTTAAATCAGCGAAAACAATTGATTTACTTTTTAAATAAATTTGAAATGCAGATTGGATAACAGGGCCAATCAGAGCGCAAGACTTCGTGTCTGCGCATCTACTCCACGTTGGAACTCTCACGCCGTAAAATTCGCAGGTTAGCGCATACTCGCTCAGGGTTGCTAGTTTGTCAATTTATCGCGATTTATTTTCCAAGTTTGGGTGACGTGGTTAAAGTTTTATGTGACAATCCAGGTGAAGAGTAGGAAGAATCGGAGAGGGCAGATACCGCAAGTGTACTGCACTCAATTATTTTAAATTATTGTCAAAATTAAATTTTTTAATTTTAATTTTTAAATTTAATCAAATGTAATTTCAATTTCTTTAAATTTCAATTATTGAAATTTAAAGTATTCATAATGTATACTGAAATTGCAACAGTAACGAACTTTTTTTGCGGCAAGATTTTTCTCAACTTTAGCTTAATAATATAATATTTTATTATTTTGCCATAAAATGAAAAAGATTTATTCGTAAATACACGTAAACTGTTTAGTTGTTCGAAAAATGCTTTTTTGAAAAGTGAAAACTCCCCCCAATTTTTTAAAACCTATTGAATAATTCTGAATGATGCGTCAAAAATTTAAGCTTTAAAAACAGCAAAAAGTCGGGAAATAATCTGTATTTTTTAATATATTTTTCTATTGAATATAGGATTACACAAGATTATACGGTAATAATATTAAATAAGGCGACTGAAAAGGAGAAACAAATGTGAAAATCTAATTGATTAAAAATTGTTTTCTAGTTCGCAACAAGTTTAAACAAATTGTGAAGCTTCAATCTATAAAAAAAGATTGTGGATTACACGGCATATTGTACATTAGACCTAAAAAATGGTTAACACCTTAGTTAATAGGTAATTCCTCTAACATCATAAAATTCTCTGCTCAATAAGTTACTATAAATTATATAAAAAACACATGGAATACGTTCAAAAAATTTTACAGTTTTTTTAATTTTAGAATTTCAAAAGATATTCTACTTGAGCAATTCTATGTCAAATCATCTAAAGAAGTTCAGCTATTGTGACTAATTTGGTTGAAAGTTCTAGTATCCGTTCTCTCAAGTGTTGAAAGAAAAATACAAAAATATATTTTTTTTAATTTTAAAAACTTAGGTGATACTGAAAATCGAACATTTTCTTCCTCTTTTTTGAATTTTCATAGTCACAACTTTGGTGATTTTGGGGACATGAAAAAGTTTTTTTTAAATATTCAGAATAATTAATGAACAATACAATACTTAAAAAAAAATTAAATATATGAATAATTACATAAAGTATGTAGTTTAAATGAATTATATTTGTTCAATAAATAAAAAAATTGTTAATAAAATATTATTCATAATGTAAATATAATGATTAAAAACTGCTTGAGAAAATGAAAGATGTTTAAACAAATATAGATTTGTTGAAAATTAGAAGAAATGTATCAAAATTTTGTAATTATTCGAGAAAAATTACCATAAGGTACCGATTTGAGAAAAAATTGTACATCCTTGACTAAATTTTTAGAAATTTTGTAAATAAAAAATTATTAGTTATTTGAATAATCACACAATAATTAATAAAAAAATTGACTACTCCAAACAATTACCAACTATAGTATTTCAATATGAAAATACGATTATTTTTTGGGAATAAATAATTCTGTAAAAAAGTTACCTTTATTTAAACAATTAAACATTATTTAGAAAGTCATGGGAAATATTAAAATTGTTCACTAGTTATTACTGGTCTAAAAAAGTTAACACAAATTGCTAAAAATGAACAATAATACGTAAAAATGTAGTTTTTTATTATTAGTTCATATTTGGGGCGCTACAGGGGTCGGGGGCGAGTGTAGATTAAAAATAAAAGTGATTGTATGGTTTTCTTTAATAGAGTCTCCTCTTTAGCCCTTAAAAAATTTAGCGCGTTTAGATGAAACCCTGGAGCATGAGTTCCATTTTTCGACAATTCAGAATTTCCCCATGTTAATCGTGTTAATATTTGAATTTTAAAAAATAAAAAAATACCAAATTATTTTTTCTGGAAATGGAAACTTTTGTGGGTGTGATTTGACCCATAAAGTGAAAAAAATTTAGCGATACAATTGTTGGACAGCCTAATGCACACTGTGTGTAAAAACCGTATGAGAAATAGACGAACAATCGACGAATAACATGCTCGCATGCATGAAATTCAGAGTTTAGACTCTAAAAAAAGGACCAATACTTTTACTTTTGAATAATTCCATAGTTTTTTTAATTTTCCGAAAAATTATTCTAAGGGTTTTCTTTTAACACATAAGAAAACGGATGATAGAATTTTCTTAAAAATTATTATCAATTTGTAGAAATTGTTGATGTAAGTTGTTGGCTTTAGGGTCAGGTGAATTGAAACTAATTAAGTTGTTTCAAACGTTT